>JANIJG010018852.1:85647-99212 GCA_024611175.1 Megaceryle torquata
AAAAGAAAAGAAAAGAAAAGAAAAGAAAAGAAAAGAAAAGAAAAGAAAAGAAAAGAAAAGAAAGAAAAGAAAAGAAGGAGAATTCAGTTACTAAGATAGAGGTGGACCTCTGAGAGGAGCAGCTCTGTGCTTCCTGTAGGATTAGCAGGTGCTCCAGCCTGGCAAGGCAGGCAATTAAAGGAACAAAGGGAACCACAACATCCTCTCTTAATGCTCAAAGAGCCACTGCCCTGGCCTAAGGGATCACCGTTTCCACAGAACAAGTTAGAAGTTCCCTGGAGTCAGCAAAGTCCCTCTTTCTCATCAGTCTTGTCCTTTGATATGAGGGGCTTTTAGAGGAACCCAAACAGTGTCACCTGGTGATCTATCTACACCCTTGGAGGTGAATTTTCCCCACCCAGAACTCTGGCAGCCCTGTCTTAGTGTGGCTCCCTCCTCCTGCCCCACTCAGTGCACTAATCCTATCCAGAGATCTAACTAGATGGGTGCCCTTCATGATCCAAAGCCCACTTGCAATAGCAATGATTAAAATGACTTTATCTTGCCTTAAATAATCTCACATGGGTTCTCACAATTTGGCTCTGTTTTCATTGTTCAAATCCGTAATATCAGGCTGGGGCAATCCTCAACAAAGCTGCTCTTTCTTGACCCTTTGACTTCTTGGGCAAGGAATATAATGACCTCCATTGATTCAGCTGCTAGTAGCAAGAGTGAAGGGGAAGAGGTTTCCCATTTCCTCCCCAGCGAGGCTTCTATGTTGGTGGAATTGTTAAAGGATTTTGTTTTCTGTCCAAGAGATTCTTATGTTGGTGCCAGGGTTGCATGTGGGAATGAAAACAAGGAACAGAGGCAAGGGGGAGACAAGTAATTTAGATGAGGGAAAGATTTGCTCTGCGCAGGATGTCCGTCTATTTTGAGACAGACGGAGCTAGAATGAATCTTGGTTTGTAGAATAGCTATAACAGATACAGAGCATAAGGGGAGCGGCAGCACAGGCAGAATAAAATCTCCATTGCCTTTGCAGTTCAGTCTGACAATTCAAGGTTTATGCTGGGGATTAAAGAGAGGTGGAAATTGCATCTGAGACCTTCAACAGCAGAGCTAGAAGAACAGGCACTCACCCTGAAGATTATTCTACAGGGGTTTGGGCTATTGCCCTGTGTGGAGTCCTTGACAAAAAGATCCCTGCATTAAGTGAAGAACTTCTTTAGAAGCTACAGAAGCTGTTCAGGTCCATCTGTGCTGTTGTCCTCTAGGTTACAACACCAGCAGCAAATGTAAACAATGTCTATCAGCATTTGCACTTAGAAATACCCCTTGTAAGCATAACCCATATTCAGGTAACAAAGCATGTTTGGTAGAAACAGAAGGGAAGAAAGACTAATGAAATATGATTACTGGAGAAGCTGTGTACAGTCTTATTTTATATACTTTCATAGTTAAAAATAAAACCACCTTAAATCTGGTGATGTATTTTTACAGCCTTTTCAAGGAATTCTCATACAGACTGAATGAAATAAAGGAATCTCACTATAAATACAAAGCAGGACCACAGCCTTGCTTTTTGCTTTTCTCTTTCATTTATTGTTTAGTCTTTATAGCACTACATTTTAGGAATACTTAGGAATATCTGAGAGGATCAAAATGCTTCTACAACCTCCTCAAATATTTAACAAAGTGCAACTGGAAAGTATTTCTTCTTGCTTTAGAGTTTTTTTCATTCATTTATTTCCTGTTGAGTCGTGATAGGTGCTCTCATGTTCTGTGGTATAGTTTTGCAAGGAAAACTTTCATAGGTTTCTTTATTATTCAGTGGGGTAGCAAATGCACATCACTAACCACTTCTCCCTCTTGTGCCCACACATAAGTAACTGCTAAACCATGGGCCATACTGTGATCCCCATGACACTGGTGTAAATACACGCTGTCTTTTCGCTAGACTTACACCATTTTAATGGAGATCATGGACACATCATGCTTGTCCCCCTCAGGTTAGAGATAGAAAAGGCCTGTGAAGTTACCCCCTTAGCAGAGCATTAATGCTCACAAATGTTTAGTTTCTAAAATCTCAATTCACATGCACATCTCATAAACATGGTCTTATTCTGCATGCTGATCTGCAGGCTAAGACTTGCTCATTTAACTATTTCACTGCTCGTCCATGTACCTCACCTTCTAAAAGATTTTAAGCAAGATATAACATTGCTGAGCTACCCTTCCCTTTGCTTTCTAAGTTTTTACCTCCCTGGGGAACCAGAGAGCAACCAGAGTTTGTGGGGAAAGTGTACTTTCATTTGAGTGAAATTCAACTCAATCTATTTTGAAATGAGGTATTTAAAATGTTTCTAGAGGGGAGGGTGAATGGGTAATGAGATTCTCAGCGTGTAATGTAAAAATAGATCTACAGAGATGTGCATGGGGGGAAAGAGGTTCAACCACATAGGCCAGGTATCTGTCTTGTGTACTTTGTACCAAATCCACTAGAGAAAGAACTTTTGGGATCATGAGAAGAAAATGGGGCAAAGTTAGACCTGATGAGTGTTTATTATTAGAGATTTTGTATTGGTTTCAGCTCCTGAGACATTTTGAGACATGTGACTTTTCTTCCTGGTTTGGGATTGGATTATTTGTGAAGTCTGAATATTCCTGCAGCATGGAGAATCTGTCTGTGCACAGCCTGGTAGTAATGCAATCAATACAAGTTAAAACCAGTGTGAAATGTTATGTGTTTGTGAGTCAATTAGATTCATCCACCAGAGGTCATTACATGATCAAATGACACTTTCCTACTCTCTTTATAAGTAAAGGTATCAGTATTCTGTGCTATAAAAAATGCATTTTCATTAATAATAAAAACCTTAAAGGAGAAATAAAAGTGTTATGAAGTAAATTATCACACAGTGAAGTTCATGATTTTAAATAGCTTTGATAAGAAAACAAAAATAGGTTCTGAATAATATTATCAAGAGAAATTACAATGCCCATGAATTCTTATTCTAAAATGATGGGAGATGCTTAAAAGGTAAGTTTGGTTCTCTATTATTCAAATGACATATTTCTAATTGTACTCTATAAAAGGCAAAAAATTCTGCCTAGCATGGTCCACGACTACAAAAAATATGAGTTAATATGAGACAGGTATCTAATTGTGCTTGTAATGAAATAGACTGACTGTCCCAGGCTTTGTTCTTCCATAACTTTACACCAATGGAAATCAGAAGTCTCTCTGTCAAAATAAAAAAGAAGCAGATTTGAAAACAGAGAAAAGCTTTCTGATTTTTCCCTCTTCAGTTTCTCCCCATTCTCACTTTGACTTGCTTTTCTTTCCCTGAGTTTCTCTACTTGTGATAGCACTTCATCCTTCTTTCTTCTCTAATATCCTCTTATTTCATTTCACATATCATCTAAATGTCTCACACTCTTCAGCTCTTATTTCTGTTTTCTCATTTTTGCTATACACTTTCTTTAATTTTGATCCCGATCTTGTAGTTGGGACTGGAAGAAATGTTCCTTAATCGAGATTGGTAACATAGATGAGAATTTTGGGTCACTATCTCTTTGAGCAGCTAGGATTGCTTCCCAAAAGTACAGTTTTCCTCTCTAGTGTATTAAAAATGAGTAGCAGATAATTAGTAGGAGATATTTGTGACTGAGAAATTCATAATGGATCAGGAATCCTTTTACCCAGGTTTTCCCTATTATGTCCTCCTTTCCTTCCCACCAAGTACTGGGTGCATCCTTCACAAGGACAGTGCCATGGGGGGAGTACATTTTTAATCAACAATTGAAGTCAAAGATGCTCAGAGGGCTCTGGCTTGGATAATTTTCCAACTTAATATCCTACATGGTTTGAAACTATCTGGGTACAGTGTCCTAAATGTTGCTGAACAAAGAAGTGTCTGATTGTGTGGAGCAGGGAAAAGAAAGTCTGTGAAGAGGTGCTATGCCAGGGCTTGCTGAGGCTTGGTACCTGAAAATGATTCTGTGATGTCAAAGTGTTATTGAACAAAAGCTCTGGGATTGAAGGAGATGATCTCTGGGGATGGGGTGAAGTATCTGCATCATCTGAGGAGGGAGGGGTGAAGCATGGTTGAAAGAATACGTTAAAGTTGCCATTGCCATTGGCAATGCTCACTTGGTGTTTAAGTACAAATAGTTTAAGAATTCACAAATACAGGGGCAATATCAAGGAATATTCCATGGATAGACTTGAACTTTCATTGGTATTCTTTTCTGAGACTGGTTATATTTCAGACTGATTTGACTCTGTGTAATCTGCCCTGAGAGAAGGGCAGCACACGGAGCAAGCAATTTTGCCAGGTAACTGTGCCTATGGTTATAGCAGTAAAGTAGCCAGTACTAGGTCATATATCTAGGTTCTGGTGCTATTTTGGCCCAGGTCTCTTAATAAATTCTAAGCAGTGACTTCAGAGCTAGCCCAGGCCAGGGATAGTTCCCTAAAAGCAACTTAGACAGACAGCCTAAGTCTGTAAAATTATTATTATATTATTATTATTATATGATTAAAGATAATATTAGATGGTCAGATTATTCCAGATGTTTTCAAGGTGAGTGAAAGGCTCTCTCATGGGATAAATAATGGTTCAGTAGAGATTCTACCTGAGCAACTTCAGCAATCCTGTAGTTCAGGTGTAAAACCCAAGATAGCACCTGTAGAAGCAGGTTAATAATATTCTGGAGAAAAAGTGTAATTGGCTCAAGAATCCTGTACTTTTTATTCTCTGTTTGGTTCCAAGCTACTGAATAAAGGAAGTGCCATGAGAGCTTTATGCCTCAGTTTCCCTTTCAAAAAAAGAGAGAATGGCATTTCTTCATACTCTCACCCACATTTTTGCCTCAACTACAATCGTCCAATGACTTGAGAAGATGTTTCCTTTTTCACTTCAAAGTCATGGGAAACAATAGCTACCTCGGTAGGAATACATGTTCATATGTCCTAGCAGATCTGGGGACCATAATAAAGATCACACTAGTTAACAAGTTGTGTTTCCACAAGGACAAACAAACTCTTCAACATCCATGGCTAAATGTGGATTTGAAGAGAAAGATTTCAGCACTTCTGTTTAAGTCTGTGGGCTTCTAAAATTTCCATGGTGAACATGCAATTCCTGCACAGCAAAAGCTAGCCCACCAGATGAAGGTGAAATCTTCTATGCTACCTTCTATCCTACCTGGAAGAGCAAATCTTCCTGAATTAGTCTTTCATTTCCAAAGGCTTATAGATCACCTGCTAGATACCACTAACAGAATTGAAGCAAGTGAACCTATAATAACACAGTTAAATTACAGAACACTGGGAAAAAATTCAAACATAGGGAAAAAAAGGGGGAAGACTGAAGGCTGGAAAAATAACTTGGCACGCAAGGGGAAAGTCATTCTGGATTTTGTAATTTAAACATTTATTCATTTGAATGTATAAAAATACGGGCGGAAAGTAGGTACCTTATCACTTGTTAGCCATGCCTGAGGCTGCTGGAAGATATGAACTTGTTGATGAGAAGCTTAGTATCATGAACAGACCCATTAACTGAAATAGATTGAATCAAATTAACATCACCTATACCCGGTAAAAGCTAGTAGATCTGAGCTTGGTCTGGGAAATGAAACAAATATGTGAAGATATGCATACATATGTATGAAGTCTTAAATTAGACGGCAACTTTTAAGTATTTTTTCATTACCTAACCAAAATATTCGCATGCAGTTTTTCTTTCCAGTCATGATGAGACATAGTTCTTTCCCTACAAATCTGTCTTTAAACTGACAAATCTGGAAAAGATCAATTCATATTTCTTCCCCTTGTAACCTCTTACCAGTGACTGCCTGCAGCAATGAGCCTTCCTCGGTGCATGTCCAGTCAGTCTGGGTGTTTTTCTCTATTTTTGACCCACATTCACTAATCTATATGTCTTTATCTAGCTACTAGCTATACAGAGCAGTGCTGGGGATGTGCTCTCTATAGTCTTTATCACTGTCTAGGAAAAAAGAAAAAAAAAGTTTATATAATATGATTGACTTTAAATTCCAAAGGGTGCTTGTAACGAAACTCAGTCATCTCTAACAGTGAGAGGCTCTTTTCAGCCTCCTGCCAAGACTAAAACCACATAGTGAATATAAAAAAAAATTTCTATTTTTGTTTTCTAAAATGTGAAATTACAGTAGAACTTCACTAATTTTAATTTCCCCAGTCTGCATAGTTTGTGGTGGACTCACATTTTCCCTCCACTTATTCACCTACCCCCATGCGCAATCCCAGCTCTCCCCACTTATTTTTGGGTGCTCAAAGATCAGCTCTGCTATTATCTTGCACAAGTCCTTCTAGATTTACTAGCTACTCAGAATAGGATAGCCTAGTTTGGCTCAGTTGCGGCTTAACAGGTAATTTAGACTACAAACACACTTTACGTTTTTGGAATTGGATCATAGAGAATGAACTCTAAATTGTAGAAGCAAAGCTCTAATCTTAGACACTTATATATTACTCAGTCACATCAGGTTCATCTTGTCCAATGGCCAGGCTCTAACTGGAGCCAGAAGAAGATGTTTCAGAAGGAGATCCCAACGTGGGCCGTTTTAAGGTCATTTAATTCCAATAGGTATGTGGTATTTGTTTATCTGTGTGTTTCTGTCTGTTACATGTTACATTTTGGTTGGTTTCTACATGGAAAAAAAAAGACAGTTAAAACACAATCTCACCTCAGTCTAATGAGCTCTCCTGGGACCTCCATAAACGTATGTTTTATCAGTGTATTCATTTTAATGGGGCATGGCAATTTGCTGTATCAGAATAATGAAACATAGACTTGTAAGGCTGGAAGGGACCTCAAAAGGTCACCTCTTCCATGACCCAGCCCTAGGGCAGGATCAGCTTTACCTATGTTGTTTCTCAGAGACGATCCTCTAACTTGTACGCAAGGGCCTTTAATGAAGGAGATGCCACAGAAGGTCTATCCTGAACACCATCACATGGCACTTTGCAGAGATTATTTCATAGTGAACAACATATAAGTAACATTTTAAAAATAAAACATGCAAGCCAAACCCAAAGAAGTGATGTGCACAATTTTAATATGGCAAATACTTGGGAAAATGAAAAATAAGATTGTGATATCCAGGTAGATGCTAAGAATTCATCCCAATACTATAGTTACCAGTGAATAAAACTGATTATGGCTGTTTGGATTGTTATAAACACGAACTTGATATAAGTAGTGTTCATGTGAGTGGAGTCAGACTGCATCTTAATAGCTTTTGAGCTTCTGTTTGGCACAGGATGGCCTAATCCCTACAGTTGTTAAGATATCACTAGGTATTTTGCTGCAGTAATAGACTGAGACATCAAATGCCATGGATTAATTACATATAAAGGAACTTATTTTGTTAATTAAACAGTTTTGCCTTTAAAATCCAACAGAAAGTATTAGTTCAACTCTTTTAATCAAAAGTAAAATATAAATATATAAATAGAAGCAGCTGATTTACCTCCCTTATACACCAAATGCTATCTTTTTTTTTATTATTATTTGTAGGCATATTTCTTAGCTCTGTTTATACACTTTCTGTTCTGCTCTATTTTCCCTGACACGGGGATCAAAAATGAACATTCCACTGAAGATGAAAGAATGCTGTAGACTCCTGTAGCCACAGCAGACTTGGAGGGTTGTGCTCTCTCTCTATCTTTACATAGGTAGCAGTCGCATTTTAGCAACTTCTTCATTAGCAAATGTTTTCATTGATTGGATTATTTATTTTGTCCTTGTTAAGTTCAAACAACTGTGATTGTTTTTAGTCCTGTTGGCTATAGGTACTACAGTGAGGCAAGCAATTTCCCATCTGCTTTTTTGCCCTCCCTGATAACAGTTTTCCCAGATCTGTATTTACTCTATCTTGTGTCCTGTCTTTAAAGATAGCCACTCTTCTCTTGCCTTGAAACCAAGGTTCAGTTATTATTTTCACCCAAACAAGCTTTATTTTGTGACTTTGGGTATGCTTAATTTTTGTAGCGTTTAATTAACAACATTAAGAGATGCCAGAAGATCACTCCTTTCTGGGGGAGGTTACATTTCTCTCTCCCACACAGTTTTTCTCTTGGTTGGTTTCAGCTTAGGGAAATGAATCCTTCTCCAAGCAGACAGTACATATATTAGTAGCTTGGAGTACATCCTGCTTACAAATCACAAGTAGAATTAGGTCATGAGGCCATGTGCACCTAGGCAACCATCAGTTTTAGTTCAGCAATCAATTCAGCGTCATCCACCCGTACTAGGTTTGTTAAAGCTTTATGATAGTGCTGAAGGATAGAAATAACAAACTGCAGGCTTCCGTGCAGAGAAGGACGAACTGTTCTCTGAGGAGGGAACAAGAGCAAGAAGCAACGTGACTCATGGGTTTAGCAGTTAGTGCTCACATGAGGTGGGTGTGGGCCCCAGTCCCTGTTCAAAGGACTCTTTATTTTGCGTTAAACAGTTATTTCATGTAACGGAGAAACAATGCTGGGAGCAAGGACTGGAGCTAAGACCTTCATGCTGAAAATGTTCTAACCCCAGGGTCAATTTTTTTTTTTCCCTCTGCACTCCTGAGTTAGCAAGATAAAAGTGAGAACAGACCTTTTCCTTGCTGTTTGAAGGAGGAAGCAGTTACTGTAGCACAACTTTTAAAAAAAATACAGTTCATGTATTGGCTACTGATTTAATTGGCAGCTGCAAGAGGTTTGTTAGCAGTGCACTTCCCTTCGAAGCATGAGATGTGATTCACCTTTAAGGACTTTCTTGATACAGGTCATTGGAGGATTGCATGGGCCAGGGGCTATATAGTCAAGATGTATAATGTCCTCCTGTGCGGTCTTTTTAGGGAGAGGAGGGAGGCAGAGTGAAAAGGAAAGGTGTAAGAGCAGTCTGCATTAATAAAATTCAGCCATATGTGCTAAAAAGATCCTCACTTATCTACTAACATAGGCATAGCCTGATGTGTATCTCTTCAGAACATCATTTCTGTGCAAAAATCTGGGGCTAAAATATTTCATTTCAACCACTTATTTTAACTGGTAAGTTTAGGGGTAATTACATTTGACAGGGTTGTGGGGTGACTACCTCTTTCACGTTATAGACACAAATTTTCTGAAATATCTGCAACTGAGGACTGAAAATTCCAGGATCAACCCAAAACAAAGGGGCAAAACCTGAACAATCTGTGTTAAAGAAATGCATTTTTTTTTCTTTAAGGCTTTCCAGGGTGGTCATATTGCAAAGGCAGGGTATGATGTGTTCAGTCACACTATTGCTCCTTCATCTTCAAGTCACTCCTGCTGCAGAAAGCCTCTTCTGAAGAGTGGTCCTACTGCTGATCAGTGCTGGATTAAGCTGTGCTCCAGGTGGAACTGTTTGCACATTTGACAAATGGGATAAAAATAATTTGAAAAAAAAGATGGAATTTGCTTGGTGCAAGGCTGCGCTTCACGCAGACAAGAAGGCAGACTCCTCATGCTGACACCCAAACTCAGCTCTCTTCCCTTCTAACTCAGAAGTCTGGAGCTGCTTAAGGATATTTACACCTATTTACTTGAACAGGAGCAGTATCATATCGCCTTATGATGATTTATAGTAAATAATAGTAATCATAATATATAAGGAGAAGGTTATCTTCCTGACAACTTCAAATCTTACATGTATATGCATGTGAATATAGATATATACACGTCTATATACCTCTGTATACCTATACCTATTCAGCTATAAATATATACACACACTGCAGCAGACACACATATTCAATTTAAATATTAATGACAGATTCTACTCCGTAAAACATCTGTGTAAACACTGAGTTACTTACTGACCTCATTGGAAATGCAGGGAACAAACTCTGGCCAAATATATTGAACAGACACGAAAAGAAACTGAAATGACAGGTCTAAATTCAGTACCGTTAAAATACAGAACCAGGGGGGTTAAAACAAGTCAGATGGTCTACACCAGATCTGTGTTATGTATTATGCATGTGTTTTATACAATTCTGTATGTTGGCGGATTTGTATCCAAAGAAATAAGTTAAAGTTGTGACCTGTCTGCTTTTGATTTACTAAGGTCAAAGAGAGCGGATACCTCTTCTTCACGGAGAGTTATATATGCAAATCATTGCCCAGCTAAGCCAAGTGTGGGCAGCACCTCCTTCTGACTTGGGAAAAAATGCCTGCTTGGCTCCCTTTTCCTGCATCTCTGATACAAAGATGGATTTGTCAGACTTTTTTATTTTCTTTCTTTCTGATGGAGCTTTGCTCAAGGTTTATTCATTGAAAGCCTTGATGGTCTCTGAAGGTTTTATCCTAAGGAGGGGCGTTGTTAAAAGGGACGAAAAACAAACTCCATGCAAGTCCTCAGAACAACTCTGAGGTAGTGAGAGTCCTGGGAAGGGTTTGTAGCCTAACAAAAAAAAAAAAAAAAAAAAAGAAAGGGGTTGGTATCTGGGCCAGAGGGTGAGAGCTGTTACATGTGTCTCTGTCTCCTGCTGCTTGGGGCCACTGGAGTTCATGGAATAACAATAAAGAATTAGAGAATAAGAGGCACGTGTGCTGCAGCTGATTCTGACTGCTCAAAAATGAGCCATTCGTCGTGCCCTGTGCAAATGAGTTATCGGGACCAAGCAGATGGGATTCAGTGTGTGTGTGTGAGACAAGGAGAGTTTGGTGTCACTTAACTTCTGCTTTATTGTCAGATCATCGCTTTTTATGAATTATTTTTTTTTTTAAATACATAAGCTTTTTTTTTCTGGAGAAGTAGATGTGAAAGCTCTGTGCTGCTTGGCAAAGAAGAAAACAAACAAACCAAAAAACCCAAGCCCCAAACATTTATCAGACCCTGGTAATTGCATTTACTGTGACACTTTTGGCATTTCCTCTTCTTATATGGGGAAATCTGCATCTGAAGTGACAGTGGGAAACAAAGAAGGGTTGTAAGCATTGATCTTTTGTTTTAATGGTGACTGTGGTGGAAAGAAGCAAGGCAAAGCCTGTGGGTGTCAGTGGAAGAGCTTTGTTGGCATATCCAAGCTTGAGCTCAGACTCAAACCAGAATAAAGTAATGTAGGATTAATCCTTTTAGAGTTAGCTAGCCAGAAGTTAAATATCCAATCTAAACTCATTGTTTTCTATAGTCACAGAAGAGACAGGTATATAAGGGAGCAAGTTGCATGGCCCTCAAGAGGTAGGTCTCATTCTCACAGTTGATTATTAAAGTAATCAATTAAGCGAAGCAGTGAGCTCAGGCTGTTCACCTGGCATATAGAGAGCAAACTTTAAGGGAGCAGATGTCATATTTGATTTTGTTTCCCATTTAACTCGAGTTATTAGCAAAATTTTTCTTTTATTTCAGCAGGATTAGTGCTGGGAACCCAGGCCAGAAGCAGTGGGCACTGTGACACATGCCTGTGAAGTGTCTTATTGAGGTTAATGGTGCCACTTGCAGCTTAAAAAGCTACAAGAACCTGAACATGTGCACATTCCCATGATCTTTGTGTCTATCCTGAGAAAAACTGAGCACTGACCCTATGTCATGATTACAAGGGAGTAAGGCGTTAACATAAGAGGGCAATAAGAAAGCAGAAGGGTTTTGAAAGTTTTCAACAAAATATTTGGATGGCTGGAAAATCTCAGTTTGCTGAACCCACACTTTTTCTCAGGAAAGAATTTGTTTTACCTAGTTTTATATTAAAGAAAAATGAAAAGAATGAGGAGATATCAGGTAGTACGAAAATAGCCCACCTGGACACTGGTTAAAAAAAAGAAAATACAAAGCCAGTTTTCTTTCTGTCAGTAAAGGTTTTCGGTTTTGACTGAAAAGATGAAATAATTTGAAGCTATTAAAATGAAAACATTCAGTGAACTGATCCATATCCATTCCTGTAACCATTAGAGCTTTCCCTTTTCCCAGTTAGTTTTAGGGGGGGTTGAAGACTCATTATTTTATTTAGCTTTCTGAATATGTAGGCAAAGATTTGTCCTGCATCTTGGTCAATAACCAGACACATCAGAAACTGGACTTTATGGAATAAAGCAACTGAGTAGGCTGAATTGTGATAACTTTTGTATTAGTATTTTTAAGAACTGTACATACTGATATATGTCTATAGTCCCAGTTTGGGCAAAAAGAAAATAAATGTATTTTTACATAAAATAAAGCAATAAAATAAAATAAAGATGCTTTGTATCATTAATCCTGCTTCTTTGAAAAAAAACCACAAAATTTTCTGTGGAAAATGTATAGCTACTCAAAAAAGCTAATCTTCACTCTAAAGCAGTAGTAAAACAAATTCTTCAGCCAGCCATAATTATTCATTCTATCTACACTCATTCCATATCAACTTCTGCATGAAAAAGAAATAGCTATTTTTTTTGTGGTTAAACTTGCAAACATATCCTATTGTAAAACTACTGCTTCTATCCTCTCTGCTTTAGAAAATTAATTTGCTTGGCAAATCATTGCATTTATTCTCAGGATCAAGGGAATCATCTAAATTTGAAGAAAGCAGAGACTTTTTCTTTTCTTTTCACTTCCAGTTTTATTAAAAATTACCTTGAATATTGTATTTACTTCTCCTATCTCCATTTCTTTAGCCTTAAGGAGGAATATCATCAGTTTGATTCTAATAATGCCTAGTGGGTCCACTGTAAAAACTCTTTGTAAAAATGGTCTCTCTACCCAAAAGACAGCAACTTAAAAAAATAAAAGCAGATAAAGTGTGATTAGAACTGGTTCTCTTTATTCCTGAAATATAAACAAACTTTTATATCAAAAGCTACCTTCTTCTTAAAATGCTGACTTGTAGTAGCAATCTTATTGGAATCCTCATGGAAAGTATTATCAGAATATTTTATGAAATTTGTTGCATATTGAAAAGCAACTTTAAGGGTCTTTTTTTTTTTCTATACCTTTTAGGGGGAAAAAAAAAGTTACAATGAACACTTTAAAGAGTGTATTTGGATAACAGGGAACTGAAGCACAGAGAAACATGAAGTTACTGATACAAAATCCCTTGTGCAGTCTTGAGATCCGGCACTGGAAGGAACTCTAAAGGTCCCTTCCAACCTAAACCATTTTAAGATTCTATGAAAACCACAAAGGCATTTAGAGATAAACTAAAGAATGCAATTAAGTGGGAGAAACCTGATTTAGAAGCAAAAATAAATATGTAAGCAACAGGTTTAAGAGAAGTTGGGATAAAGTCCTTTAGAAGTTGGGATAAAATGACTTTTTAAAATTATTTTTATTTTTATTATTATTATTCTAGTAGGTCTTACAGCTCTCCTGGGTGCTTCCTATTAGTCTGGCATCACCAGATCCTAGTCAAATGAGATACTGCTTGATGGTGAACACTTTGGTAACTCAAATAAACAGTTGTGGAGCTGTGTTTCAAACCCTAAGCTGAGAATTGCCTGATCTGTCTGCAAAGCCATTCTTTTCTCCTACTATACTGCCAAACCTTTAACTGAATTAAAATTTTCAGAAATTTTATGCCTTGGTAAAACTTGAGGGATATCTGGTATCAATCAA
>JANIJG010018853.1:0-30674 GCA_024611175.1 Megaceryle torquata
GAAGGACGCCCGCGGGGTGCGGCGGGGACGGGACGGGGGAGGGGGATCGGGATCGGGATCTGGAGCGGGTGCGGGAGGTGCTGGCGCCCCGTGAGTGCCTGGCGAGGTGTCGGCAGCGCTGGGCCGCGGACGCTCAGCGCCGGCCTGGGGGCAGTGCGGCCCGGGGGGCTGGCGGCGCCGTGCGAAGGCAGGCCGGGCTTTCAGCTCCCGGCTGCTTGCTGTCGTCCCGCAGGTCTCCCGCCTTTAGCCCTTCAGGATGTCGTACATGCTGCCGCACTTGCACAATGGCTGGCAGGTAGACCAGGCCATCCTCTCGGAAGAGGACCGAGTCGTGGTCATCCGCTTTGGGCACGACTGGGACCCGACCTGCATGAAGATGGATGAAGTCTTATACAGCATTGCTGAGAAGGTAAACGGGAGCTGTGACGCAAGACAGTTGCTTTCAGTGCTTGGTGTTTCCAACGGCGTGTAGTAAAGTTGTAACTCGGTTTCTAGAGAGGCATTCCTGCTTTAGTAAGCAGTAAGAAAGCTGTTCGGTTTGCTTTTGTGAGCGTCTCCTAAAGTCACCGACTACCCTGATGTTTGTATCATTGAATAGGGTGAAAAGAGTGTTCCAAGTTCAGAAATCAGAATCACTGCCTCTTAAGAATCCATCGTGTAATGAACATCGTCACTGAGCAGAGACAGTTACTTGGCAGTAGGACTGCTATAGGTAGTGCAGCACTCTCACTCACACACAGAACGTGCAGTAGCTTCAGATTTCCATTTGAGTAACTTGAAAAGTGACTTTCACTTTGATTCTTAAAAATGGTGAGATCCTGAAATGTACAGGCTGCTGCTGCTGAACCTGCCAGTGATGGTATTCCTGGAGCAGATGCGTTCAGTCGAGTTGCATGGGCTGGATTAAATTTTAGGAGCCAAACTCAGCAGCTGTTTTCAGATGGAAACTGAAGGCCTGACTGACAGCAGGTCACTCAAGAAAAATCCTGAAGGAAAAATGGGCTGTTAATGTGCACAATCAGCTATAATTTACCTTCTCTTCTACTTGGTAAAGGTCTTGCATAGTGGTAGATGTAGAAAATGGGCAGCTCTTCTTTAACTGAACAAACACATAGAAAACAAAGCATAAAAACCTGATCCAGAATCAGTAACCGGTAGGCAGAGGAGTTGACTGCCTTTGTGTAAACTTGCGTGCATACGGCGTGACTTTGATCAGAGTTCTTCTCGTGGTGTACCCCTTCTCTTTTAACGTTATTTTAAAATAAAGGGACTTCTGTTTCTCAAATCCCTAGTGACAGATCTATACCTATGGCCAAATGCAAACACACAACAGATCACAGTAAGGAGTTGTGTCGTGGTTTAATTTAGTCATCTTGTGTTTAACGTGGTGGGAGTGTCTGATGCTCAGGTACTGTCTCAGCTTCTGGCAGGGTGCTTGGCCTTTTTGGCAGAGGTATTGGCACTTAGGGGTGGCTGGGGGAAGAAGGGACAATGTAACTTCTTATTTAAAAATCTCCCTCTGCAGAATGGCAAATAAAAGGGGGAGATCCTTCCTCATCTTCTTGCTTACAAGCCATGTTTGGATCTCTGCTGTTTTAAAGAGTGAGTAAAAGTTCCAATTGTACAGGTGTTTGTACTGGAGAGTAACATGGGGTGTGACTGTGCTGTAACTGCCTGCTGCATTGCAGGAAGAGGTAGCTGTGTTTTACATTTCTTACCATGGGACAATATGTTTTCTTGAGTCCACAGCATATTTCTGGGTAGCAGTGCTAACTTATCTGTACTTCTTAAGAGGAAACCAGTTTGAAATCCTTTTGAGGACAATACAAAGCTGATTGTTTTCACTGAGATTTACTGACTGTTCTTACACCCCCCAGCCTTAATGAAAAGGAAGCAAGGTTTCACTGTTTCAAAACAAATTGGAATTGTAAGATTTTTGGTTGAAACCCCGACAAAGCAAAAATCAAATGTCTAAGAATTGAGTTTCACAAAATTAATTAGGAACACTTTTTTTCCCCCCAAATAGGCTGTGTTTTTTTTCCCCAAGAGAGACCACTCACAATTATAAAAAGCCATCCCCCGAAGTACAGGGCTTGGCTGCTAAATTACTTTATTGCCTCTTTTTTAAAGAAATATTTTAAGCTGTTTACCTAGGAGTGGAGACTGTAAATCAGATAACCGCTTGTGGAACCAGGTCTCTTTAACCAGTAGGTTGTACTGGGTCAGTGGTGGGTTTAGGGAGGACTGTTCAAATGTTTTGCATTTATTTAACTGTAATCAGAAGTGTGAATGGCTCTGGGTTTTGAGTGAACATCTGTTGTGTTTCTGCCTTTCTGTTAAGGTTACATCAAAAGAGAGAGGAAAAGAAAGGAGGGGTGGGGAGGGAGCTATAGAAGAAGCACGTTACGGTTACTGCTGCTTGTAATTAATGCTGAGCAAAGTGATTCCAGTTACTGAAGTCTGACATTTTCAAAACTGTAAACGTTGCTTTCTTAGCAGCAGAATGTCCTTCTCTTTTCCTAGAGAAATCTCACCTACACTTACAGCGTGAGTAGCAAGGAAAAGACTTCCAAGTCTTAAAGCTTACTAGGATTGCAGCCTCATTCAGGTCAGTAGTGCAAGTCTGCAACTTGAATGATTTGTTGCAAAACCTCCTCCCAGTTCCTCTTATTTTCCTGTGTTTTCCTTGTCCATAAAAACATCTAAGCATAAAAAACCCCAACATTATCTAGAAACTGGTTAGGAAGATGAGAAGGTGCAATGTTAGATCCTGTCTCAGATTTCCATGGGTATCTGTTGCATGCACTTCAGGCCACATAAGGTGTAAGGTATGGCTGTGAGATTTGCTTCTTAAAGGGAGCTGAAATATTAACAAAAAAATTTAGTATTACTTATCCCTAACAGAAATGTAAAGAAATATCATGATTGTTGCCATTCCTTGTAGTCCTTGGTCATATTTCTATGGCAATCTCATGTTGTAGGAATGTGTTTGGGGCTTTTTTGTTTGTTTGGTTTGGTGTGTTTTTTTTTTTGTTTGTTTGTTTGTTTGTTTTTTTTTTTTTTTTTTTTTGTAATGACATGGTTAAGAAAATAAGGAGGGAGAAATTTGGAGGACAAATGAGATTTATTTCATCAGACATAGATTTTTCCTACATTTTTTCAGCAAGTGTGTGGTCTTGATCAAGACAGAATATGGAATCTGTGTCTGACGTTAAGGATTCTATAAATTCCTCTGATTTACAGTCTTGAGCTGTTCCATTTGCAGATTTAATAGTAGTGCACCCAAGCAGATACAGTTCTGTGAAGTATGAAAAACCTCTGTAACTATAACTAGGCAACAATTTACTTTTGTACGTGCCTGTTGAGTGACAGACTAATCTGTGAAGCTACAGTAGTTAGGAAAGAACGGGGGAAAAAATAAACTTGAAGCCCAATTGGTGAAATTTAAGTCCAATAAAATTTTGAATTCATGCTGCTGTTTGGCTTTCAGTCTCCTCCATCCTGTCCCCAGGGGCACCATGTTGGCCTGGTAAGGCAGTGAAAGTTTTGAATTGAAAGGTGGTTAAAGGAAGTCAGTGTGACAGAAAAAAAATACATTCAGAAGGTAACACTTGTCTTGGTTTTCTGCTGAAAATGTTTTTATCCTCGGGTGTTGAACTAGTGTGGAGCTGTGCAAAGGAGGCCTGTCACTAGGGGATTTTTTTGTTGTTTTTTCAGAAAGCACCTGACTCACTGCACTAAGTTTACTATATTTTAGTCTATGTTATTCTGAAAGTACTTAACCTCATAAACTTGTGTTATTATGTGTTAAATTTCTAAAAAAAAAACCCAGAACCCACAAGGTGTTTTGCATAATGTCTGGACAGTAACAGTTTAGTTGACATTAACAGCCTTGCTCAGTCTCAGTTATTACAACTGCTTTTGTTCCGTGTGCTTTGCTTGATCCAAGTTGTTTTAAATTCTTGTTCTGTCATCTCTCTACTGTGTCCCCAGTTACAACTCCAAAGCTGGAAGCATCTTGGTAACCACTGCCTTAGAAAGATAGCGAAGCTTGTTCTCTGTAGAACTGTAGTTTTGGAACTGCCAGCTCTGCCTGGGGGATCGATCCACTTCCCAGTGGATGGGAGGAGGTTAAGCTTTGGTTTGTCTCCAACAACTTCCTAGCTCAAGTACAGATCAACTCCTACACCCATAGCAGCCTGAATCCAGAAATACTTGAGTTGGTTTTGCTTAAAATGAAGCCTAAGCTAAAACCTTGTGAGTTTGTCAGCTGTATGTGAAGCTGGCTCGGGTGCTGCTCTGTACTTTGCTGTCTCTCTGCTGCTGTACCTTGGCTCCAGACTTGGCCATGACAGTAAGTGCTTCTTCAGGCTGTAAAACTGCTCAGTACAGTGCAGAGAGAGGCAGTTGAGTAGTTCTGCGGGGCTTGCCTTGTGTTGAAATGAAATGCTTTGTGGTGACAAATCTGCCT
Source organism: Megaceryle torquata (assembly GCA_024611175.1). Classification (NCBI taxonomy): domain Eukaryota; kingdom Metazoa; phylum Chordata; class Aves; order Coraciiformes; family Cerylidae; genus Megaceryle; species Megaceryle torquata. The sequence goes on from JANIJG010018853.1 coordinate 4,472, forward strand.
GGTCTGGCATGGCCGTTAAATGGTAGATACTACGACCACTGCAGTGCTTCTGCATCGCCCGTTCCGTGTTCAGTGTCTTGCCCATGTTTTTCTAGTTCATTTTTAGGCTTGAATCCCAACCTCCTCCTGCTACATCTATTGGAGTGTTGCTTGGCAGGGCCCATGATGGAGGCAACCTTGTCAGCCAGTGTCCAAACTCAACAAAGCACGTCCTTATTCAGTGTAGTTGAAAGCAAAGTGGATTTGGAGGCCTAATCTTGTCAGATTAGAAATTAAGAAAGCCAGGGAGAAAGAAAGGAGCCACTTTCAAAGTTCTGAATTCAAATTTGAGAATCAGTATCTAACTTTGAGGTCAGCTTTAGCCTTCGAACAAGCTTTTGAGCAGGTGACTGTCAGCAGATCCACTTCTGTGGGAGCAGGAAGATTCAGCTCATGTCTGAGATACTTGGATTATGGTGAGAACCTGCACATAGGCTGTGCAAAGGTGGTTGGAAAGGTGCAGAGCTTTTGAGTGAGGCTTAGGTAATTTAAGACTTCAATAGTCCAGTTCTGTTTGCTAAAATCTTAGGCTGTTGATGTTCATTGCTAGTGGCAACCACTTCTGGTTTTGCAACAAAATTAAATGTATAGAACGTAAAACTAAACGTAAAAGTTTTGTTGTTCCAGTCCTGTGTGGAGTACGCTGTTCTTGGAAGTTAAGTCTTCGTTCAGCAATGCTTTTATAGTGGTCTTTGGGTGCAGTGTATAATCTCCGTGGGCTAATCTTTCAGTGAGCAAAGCAGGTCCTAAGAATGTTGTATTATGTAATGCTTGGTTAACTGAAAATAATTTTCTAATCCCCAAATTAATTTGTTCAAAACTTACATTTGATAAAGTGTCAGAATTGCGGCGTGTGTTGTAGACATTCCCCGCCCCCCGGCAGAGCTCTGCTGCTGATGCTAAAAATGGCAGGAGGATGGAAGAAGGAATGATAGGAGGCAGTGAAAAAATGGCTTTTCGGATATCGTGAGCGAAAAATAAAACCAAAACACACCACCCTCCCACCCTTCCAAAACCCACAGCTGTCTTTTGCCTCCTAAGGCTTTTCAGGGAGCTGGTGACTGACTTCAGTCACCTCTCGGCTAACTTGTGACTCTGAATATTCCAATGAGTTTCTTACAGATCTTTCCTATAAATTGGAAATGGGGGAGAAGGATCACTTTGGATGGTGTTAGAGTTTGATATTACGCTGAACCTGCGTTTTCAAGGCTTTAGCTCTTGCCCGTTTTGGAATGTGGCTTAAATGAGATGTTTTCACTAGATTATCAACAGAGTCAGGGATAGTATCTAGGTCCAGAAAACCCCAAACACAATTCTGTTTCACTCCAGAAGAGAATTTACTTTTTGCTACTAAAACTTATTTACACCTTTGATAGTTTCTAAATTATTAAAAAAAAAATAATCCTGAAGCAAAAGTCCATCAGTTTTACTGTGTGCTTCTGTTTCCTCCATCCTGTCTCAATTCAAGTGCCTGCTAGGTTGTTGAAGTACAGAGTGCACCATATACGATACTTTTGTGTTGCAGTCTAATCTTGTTTTGCAGACTAAAATTAAGCATCTTTATAGCAATCAGAAATGACACTTATCACAGCCTTTCCAGATCTTTGATGGCAGAATTAACAAGTGGGAAGTACTGAGACAGACAGTGAAAGTTGTCATAAATTTTAGACCATGTTTTATCTCAGCCTGGTAATTTTGCATAATCTGGTCGGGAAGACTGACGTTGTATTTGTGTGTAAGGATGGGGGGCTGGCAAGCTGTATGGACCTGGTATTAATGCAGGAGTGCAGTTCCAGTTAAAGGTTTGAGTGATTTAGATGCCTGCTGACTTATATTTTAAGGCATGTGTGTGTTAGCTCATACATGCATAGTAGAAATTCAGTTTAGCAATGAAAACGTCCCCTAGTTCCACTTAAGGTCCCATATGCTCCATCTAGGAAACAAAAACGTGAACGTGGTTTTCTTTCAGGAGTTTAAGACATTAACTCTTAAAGTGGAGGGATTAATGTGCATTCAACTCCCTAACTCTGCCTGTTTTGCCAGAATTGCCCACAGAACAGCTCATCGAGGTCTTTTCATTATCAGTTGAATTTTTAAGCAGCTGTTTTGGCTTTAGACCTCTCAAAAAAAAAAAAAATCAGTTCTTATTATATTAGTGGTTATATTTTCACTTAATGAGCCTTATTAAATACATTGAGGGGGGGGGGAATATGCTTGGAGGCAGGCACCAGGGCATTTTAGATCATTAATTTTCTGAAGTCTATAGGCAGCTGACAGGCGAAATGTGTCAGCTGGGCTTGCACAGAGCAGTTACTCTACGCGTTTAGAGCCGTGCGTGTCGCCTGAGGTCTCGGTTGCACGTAGAGGACATTTCTTTCTCTGGATGATCATTTAGCATCGTATCCTACCAGTTTATACTGGATGTGAAATGAGCATCTGGGCTAGATACAAAAATACTTTTCATGTTAATTGGTCATTGGCATTAAAAATAATATCAATCTTAGAATCATTAGGGTTGGAAAGGACCTCTAGGGTCATCAAGTCCAAAAAATATCAAGACTGTTTACTGTGATTTTATGACTTAATATTTTGGAAAATAAATGTCACAGTAATGAAATCTTTATGGTTTTTAATCAGTAATACAAATAATCAAAGGCATGATAATAATTTGATTTTATATTTCCTATTTTTTTCTGTTTAGGTAAAAAACTTTGCTGTTATTTATCTTGTGGATATCACTGAAGTACCAGACTTCAACAAGATGTACGAGTTGTATGATCCCTGTACAGTCATGTTTTTCTTCAGGTACTTTATGGTTCCAGAGTGTAGCTCAGTTAAATCTTGTGTCTAAGATACAGTGTCTCAGTAGGTAATTTCTAAATGCATCTCAGCATACTGATGCTTCTATTTTCATCAGATTATTCTTTTGTAGAGCAATGAAAATAGGAAAAAGGCTTGTTTTCCCATTAGCCTAGCAACAGTATTGTTGATAATGGAGTACAACTTGATGATAGTGCAAACTGCTCCTGTTACCCACTGGTTTTAAACTGGAAACTCCCTGTACAGAACACTGCAGTAATGCAGTAGCCAAGCTTGTCAGTCTTGCTTTAAAGATACAGCCAAAGTATTTGGGTTTTTTGGAGCCAAGGTGCGTACGGCGACGAGCGTGGGGCTCTCGCTGGTGTTAGATGGTGGTGGGGAAGAAATAGAAATAATGAGCAATATGCTGAAGGATAATTGCCCTGAGTAGCAATCTTGGGGGCACGTTTGCAGGCTTTGTTCTAGCTTTAGAGTAGTAAAATGTCAGCTTAAGTGACAGGAGTGGATATTCCTTCTCTGAGGCTTATTTTGCAAGCCATAATTATATTGTAAGGGTTTCTTTTGAATCCTACAAAGCATTCTTGTGGGGGATATGAAGCTTCTTTCTGAATTGTACCATGTTAACTTGTCTCTTTTTGTTCTTGTTTCTTCTCTCCCTTTAAAGGAACAAACACATCATGATTGATTTAGGTACAGGTAATAACAACAAGATCAACTGGGCGATGGAGGATAAGCAAGAGATGATTGACATTATAGAAACTGTTTATAGAGGAGCCCGCAAAGGTCGAGGTTTGGTGGTATCACCAAAAGATTATTCGACTAAATACAGATACTGACATTTCTTTGGGGCTGCCTTTTTTTTTAACTTTGTCCACTTTAAATTTATTCTTGTGTTTCTGTACATATATATATATTAAAAAAACCCAACAACCTACAAAACCTTCAACTTGGAGCATATTTGAATTATTTAAAAGGTTTGAAGTCCGTTTGGGAAAGCAGAAGACACGAGGCCTGGAACTGTCTGACTGCAGCAATGCTGTAGCTGGATTTTGTTCCGTTTGTTGGTTTGGGTTTTTGTTGGTTTGGGTTTTTGTTGGTTTGTTGGTTTGCTTGTTTGTTTTTTTAAATTTTACTCTCTGCTATCCTTTTGGTATTGTGTATTTTTGTACACAAAAAGCCAGAAAAAGGCAGAGAAACATTTCAGTGGTTTTTGTTTGCTTTTGTTATGTAAATATCTGGGGGAAAAACCCCACTTAAAAAAAAAAAAGAATAAAGGGAGTTCTACTTATTCACCTTAATTTTCTTTAGCTAATTACATTTCAGAATGAAATCACGTAATTGGATGCCAAGTCATAATGGTGAAGATAAAAGGTGCATCACTTTTGTCAGGGTTTCCTTGCAGGGTATCTTGGTCTTCTGTATCTTCTAAAAATAGTGATAAAATACTAATGTGCAGTTATTAATATTTAACAAAATGCAGAGAAAATATTTGCTGTGACTTGGCCCACACCTCCCCTCAGCAGCTAAACTGACTTGTGGTGATGGACTTCCTTTTCATGCTGCCTGCACACGGTCAGTTTGAAGTACCTTGTAGATTGTGCAGTCCCCTGGGGCAGCTGCAGTTCTGGAGGTGGCTGCAGCTGTCCCTTGGAGAAAGGATGAGCTGTGCTGTCCTTGGAGCTCCAGTTTGTCTCCTGGTATGCTAAGGTGCGTGCATACTGGGGAGACTTGGATACAGTTGGGGGTGTGGCTGCTGCCTTTGTTGCCCCAGCACCCTGCTAACTCACCTTCAACCTGTCCCTTAGAGTCCCCAAAGCTGGTGCCAGCCAGCCCCTGAGGACTGCCCTGCAGCACCTGCCTACTCTGTCCTGGAGGCCTGGCTCGGACCTTGTCTGAGCTTCATGAGGTTCCTGTTGGCCCATTTCTCCAGCCTCTCCTCTGTCACATCAACCTCTCCCCCCAGTTTGGCATTGCTTGCAAATCTACGCTGCTAGAGCAGTGATTTGAGTGGTTTCTTGGTGTTCTTGAAGACCCTGCACTAGGTGCCAGGTATCAACACCCGCTGAAGCTTAAATGGTGTTTATCCTTGGTTAGCTGAGCTGTGCTGCTCACGTGGTAATGCCTCTGCATTTCCTGCAAGAGGGTCACAGTAAGGTCCTTAGAGTGACTGCAGCCATCCTGCTTTCTTCGACTCAGTCACATCTTGTTCAGGACATGTTTGGTCACTGGAATTCCTCATCTACCTCAGAAGCTTTAAAATAAGCTCTTTGATCAAAGTGGCTGATGTTAGAGTGGGAACAGCACCGTGTGCGTAGCTGGAGGGCAGCTGCGCAGCAGCTTTGGGCAGGCTTGGGAAGAGCCACAGCTGAACAGCTGTGACCGGTGCAAATGCTGCCAGTTCTTGTGCTGCACAACAGCACATTCACTGGACCTGGGCAGTTTTGCAAAGGTGCCTTTGTAGTAACAACTCAGATAAGGTGCATTTTGTAATTAAAATATGTAAAGAAGCAAAGTTTTTGTCATAGAAGGATCTTGTTATTCTGAGAAAGTTTTAAGTTAAAAAGGCAACAAAAATATGATTAAAATTTTAATACTATTAAATTAAATACATTTTCTTACCCAGTCACAGACTTTTCTATGTAAGTTCACTATATAGGATACAGTCTTCTACCCAAACCAGAGGTGTTGCCTTCCCTGAAAGTAACAGTCCCATCCCACTTACAGAAAATAGTGTCCCATGTAGACAGATAAACCCAGCTTTCTGCTTTTTTTCAGAGGACAATTGTTAAGAAGTAATAATAAATGGAGATCCTGTAATGATGTGGTGCAAGGATGTTTGTTTTCACTGGCACTTTCTGCGAGTAGTGACACCAGATGTAAACTCCCAGGTCAGTCTGGTGCTGTTCTCCCTTTATCCTCCTTGATTGCATCCTCAGTTCAGTGCTGCAAAGAACCGGTTCATAAGTAGGTTACTGGTTGAATTATTCATGGAAGTGATTCAGCATAAAAACCAGGAAGAGCCCTGTACAGTTAAATACATCTTTACACATCGTCTTTTTGTACTTCTGGAAACTGTGTCCAAGAAGGAGGCATCAGGATGAACAGGCACCTAAATTACCTCAGTAAATTTACAGACATTCCTGCCTTTCGTGGGGTGAGGGGGTCTTCGAATGACAAGTGATTGACGTGTCTGGGTTTGAATCAGGAAAGCATGAGACAACAGGAAGAAGTCATCACTCTCAGAACGCTGAAGCAATGATGTCTCCTAAATACTAAGAAGACCACCTAAGGCAATGGCAGAGCTGGGTGGCATTTGTAACAGAAAGCGATACAAAATCTGTCGCCCAATCCTGATTTTATACTACAGAGTATTCCCCAATAACAGTAAAATCCTCGCTCCTTCCATCCCCCATCTTACTGCTGCACGACAGAACTACTCTGTTTGGGCTGTTTCAAGAGGCGTGCTCCAAGCCCTGCCGGGAAGCTGGAGCAGGTTTCAAAGCACGAGGGACACTCCTCACTCGGCATACTCACGGGACAGGAAGGGAGGGCAGGGGTGCTTCGAGCCACACACATTTTATTACGAATGCCCAGCCTTAGTTTACATGTTCAGGATTAATCTGCACTATCCCCTGGGCGTGGCAGCAAGCTAGTTTTTCTTTTGAAAAAACTGTAATGTTCTTTGGTTCTTGGCAAAAAGAAATCCACGGTCATTTGTGTTTTGGGGTTTTTTAAAAACTCAATGTATTTAAAACTCCAAGTAAATGCAGGTATGATGAATGTGTAAAAAATATTTTGGTGCTCAGTGCTGCCTATAGTTCAAAACTAAGTGGAAATATATAAACTATAGTAAAGCTTAATTAAAAGGCTCTTTACTCTCAGCTCTTCATCCGTGTTTTCTATCCCAGCCTCTGTCATCAGGTCAGCAACGTGCTTCTCGAGGTCATCAATGCGCTCGCCCATTTCTTCCAGTAAAAAGTTAAAGAAAATAAGATGTCTAGAATTTATAGGTTGGTTGGTTTGGGTTTTTTTGTTATGTGAGAAAACCACGCAGCTTTCTTGCAAATGTCTCGGCCTCTTACTCATATTTAAGGCAAGATGAAGCGTGCACAAGGCTGTGTTATTACAAGACAACCTCACTTTCTCTTGCGAAAGGTAAGTATTCAAGTTCTTAGTATCTTCAAATGCCCATGAGTGAACGTGTGTGTGTGTGTGTGTAAGAGCAGTTCTTTGGAAAGAAAACAAGTTTAGGTGATACCTACAGTCAACTTACACAGACTACAAGTGCTGCTAAAACCTTATTCTCTTAACACCAAAGCAGCTGCTTCCCGAAAGGTTGTGTTGTACAAAAAATGGAAAATGTCATAAATTTGCTGCTCGGAAAGCAGAGGGGGTTTCTGTAAGGACGTTAATGAGAAGGCTCCAAGCCCCTTTGGGTCTGAACTCTGCCTTTTGAGGGCTCACCTCCCCGTGCTCGGGAGGCCAGCGCTGTTTGTAAGCCAGCGGCGCGTGGCGAAAGGCCCAGTTACATGATGGGTCTGAAGGTGGTCGCTTCTCTCGTGTACTTTCAGGATCCCTACACAATTTGATTACTATTTTACCTGAAAGCAAGAAGGGCCGCCCAGAGACTAGCTCACCGGGAGCTGGTACTGTTACTAAAACCTTTTTCAGGATTTCCTTCTTAGTAAAAGGAAAATTAAACGGGCTTGGGGGCAGTTCAGCCGCCATTACATTATGGGTGTTTAGCAACGTCAATCATTGCGTCTTAATGGGACGTTTGGGGGAAAAGCGCATCCTGGTTAAAAAGCGAGGGCTCTCTTCACACGAAGGCGCCGGGGACACACACCAAGGGCGGTCCAGCGGCGGAACCGCGGCCCTAGGAGTCGGACAGACACACACACCCCCCTCCCGCATTCCAAAAAGGATATTTCTCAGCGTTATCTTTTCAGTCAGAACTTGAAAATTTTCCTGCACCTGACACAGCAGATTCTCCACCTGGGGGTAGAAAATAAAGAGAGCTCAGAAAGCAGGAGCCCTGCGGGGCGGCTGCGGCCCAGCGAGACGGGGCTCGGGGCCGGCCCCGGGTGCACGTCCTCCCCCCCCTCCCCGGCTGCCGGGCCCCCTCTGCTCGGCCGCGCGGAGCGACCCCCGGCGGGACGGCACCGCTGCGGTCGCCCCCCCGCAGGGAGGAGCCCCCGAGCCCGGCTCCCGCGCCCCGCCGCCGGAGCCGGCCCCACGCTCACCAGCTGCGACAGGTCCCCGGCTCGCGGCGGGTCGGCGACCGCCATCGCCTCCGGCCCGGGCCGCGCTGGACGAGCGGCGGAGGAGCCGCCGTGGGCGGAGTGGGCGCCGCGGGGCGGGGCGCTGAGGGGAGGGCGCAGCCCCTGGGCCCGGCGCGGTCCCGGCTCTCCGCAGGAGTAACCCCGCGGGGCTGGGACCAAGCGGGGGCCTGGGGTGCGATCCTCAGAGACTGTCGATTTCAGAGCACGGAAGTGACAGATTAAATGAGGGAAAATGCTCGGCGAGCAACAAGGCCCAGGGTTTCCGTGGTTTGGTTGGTTGGGTTTTTGGTTGGTTGGGTTTTTGGTTGGTTGGGTTTTTCTTTGGGGCGTTTTGGTTTTTTGTTGTTGTTGGGCTTTTTGGGGGGGCGGGTGCTTATTTGGTTTGGTTTTTTTGTGAGTTGATTTGTTTGGGTTTTTTTGTTTTGTGTGTGTTTTTGGTTGGATTTTTGGGGTGGTTTTTTTATTTGTTTTGTGGGGTTTATGTGTTTTTTTGTTTGGTTGGTTGGTTTGCTTTTGTTTGTTTGTTTTGTTGTTGTTGTTGTGGTTGGTTTTTTATGGTTTATTTCCTTTTTCCTACGTAATCAGTTTTGTAATATGGAATGTTAAAAATACCGTGCTTGTTGAAGTTCCTTGCACCAGAGTATCTGAAGAGACAGGACCACAAGCACCAGCAAGAACTGGGCAGTGCCTGGTACAGCCCTGCTGGCCTCTGGGTCACCTCTGCGGTTTTCAGCGTCATAGCACAAAGGTCCTGGTGCATCTATTGCAGAGGTGTCTGGTTGTGTCTGCACATGTCCTGGGTGCTGTAACTGTTGCCTGATGTGAATTAAGAGGTTTTCACTTTACTGTGCCCATGTGGTTAGGAGAATATCGCTGTTGGGCAGTAGCTTTCCTTGCAGATGCACCACACACCTGGCAGTGCCTTCATCCACAAAAAGATTCTCTCCGGAGTTAGTACTGATCTCAAATGCTGGGAAGATTATCTCCTGTGAGCCTACCACTTAGAATCTTTCTTAATAAACTTCATTGTTTTTCTTCTTGACCTTCTCTGCCTCATTTGTGAAGGCATGTTAGTCTCTGTGGTGAGATTCTGGCATCAAGGCAAACCCCCACATTGCTGCCTTCTGCCTCTAATTGTGGTTTCTCCTCCGTACATCCTTATCTTGCAGATTCTCCTCTTCACCTTTCTTGTTGTAGAAAGAAAAATGAAGCAAGTTTTGCAGAGCTTGAGTTCTCTGGTAGTGTTACTGCTGGAGAAAGTTTCCAGATAAAACAATTTGAGGTTTTGATATGAACATACATCTGCTTTGCATTTTTACGTTGCTGCCGGCTGCAACCATGTAGCGTTTTTGTCCTGTTGCACAAATAATAAGAAACAATTGTTGCCTCTTACCTGTTAATTCGTTGCTAATAAAGCTAATTTTCTTTAGGGCTAGAGAGTACGGCTGTGCTATTTTGGTAACAGCTGTCGTCTTTCTGGTTTTGCCTCCTGCCAGAACAGCTGCATCAGCTTCCCTCTTCCGCAGCAGTGCCATCGAAGTGACTCTGTCTGCTTGTGTCCAGGTATCTTGAACAAAGTCGGAGTCCTGTCTGCAGCGAAGAGCTCGCAGGGGTAAAGACACCGCTGGCAACGTGGAGGAGCCAGCACCACACAGCCAATGACTTTGTGAGACGAGCAATAAACCTTTGCAGCGTTCAGCTGAAAACAACTGAAAACAAGCATGGCTTGGTAAAGGCTTCTTGCTAATTGCATCTATGGGCTGAGAGGCAAGTCAGTGAGGTCAGAATGGAAAACCACGGTGCAGAGCACTAGAGGCAAATTGCCCTCCCGGGCAATTAGAAGTGCGAAGGACACTGAGTGGAATATTTCACTGTGCATTTCCCCCTTCAAAGGCCTGGGTCTTTTAATTTGTGGGCTCTACAGCTAATTGGAATGGCTCTCCATGTTCAAATCTCGAGCTGAATTAGGTCAATAGTCCACAGCCAGGTTTATGGAATAGAAATGGAAATGTCTGTAAAGCAAAAAATGGTTGTGGAAAAGTTCCAAAGTTCAGAACGCGTAACGTCAGAAGAGACAGACAGCAAGACCAAAAGGACTTAACAATGCGTTTATTGAAAACAGAACAGGCACATTCAGCTTCACTCTGCTGTCCTCTGTCCTCTCTTCCCTTGCAGGGCTGCGTTTCAGAGTCGAGCTGTTACATTTGCAGGGTCTGAAATCTGGGAATGTAAGGTAGGCCGTATTTTAAAAGCAGCAGTTCGTGTTAGGTGTGCATCTATGGGCTGTGGGGAGCTGAGCAAAGATCTTCTTCATTGTTCTTATTTTCAAAAGCAGAGATTTACCTTTGAACCTGAAACAACCAGTGCTACCAGTACTCATGAGAGTATTTACTGCAGTGAGTAAAGAATACTTAATTTACTAAAGGGGCACCAATTCAACAAATTTGTTTTGGCAATGAATACAAAAACAGGTCCTGGGGGGGGGGGTTAGAGAGAGGAACAAAAGAGATTTAACACTATAAATCCATTTTCCATGACAAAATTATGCTCTCTGCTACTTTCTTTCAGTAAAAAGATAGACTTCAGTCACTTTCAGTTTAAATATACCCTCTTGGTATGAAGTAAATGAGGTAAAAATAAAAAATAGGGTGACCTAGAGGCTGGGGAGCCATCTGCTTCCATCCTACTCCAGAACTGCAGACCTGTGCTGTGAACTTTTAAGTTTCACTTTTGTAGTGAATTGGTATCCAAAATGTGTTTCTCTTCCTCTTTTTCTAGGGAAATTCCAGTCCCTCCAGTGCTGGAAGGAGAAGTGGGGTAGGGAATAAAAATAGGTTTAAACATCTAAAATCCTAAGCTCCAAGTTCAAAGCCACTACTATACAATGCCATGATGTAAAAGCCTGTAGTGCAGAGTGAGAACAGAACTGAGCTGTAGAAATGCACTACTCTTGTTGTTTGGATGTTACACCAAGTGCCTTCCCTCTCCTCTTTGCTGACAAATGAGGTTTTATATAGCAGGGGTCAGGAATCCTCCAGGCACGTACTCCAAGCATGCCTGGCTCAGGGCCACTTTGGAATGGAGGTGAGGACAGAGGGAGGGTGTCTCAAAAAAAAAAAAAACCCAAAAAAAACCACACCAACCCCTAATATTATGTGTGTGGTAAGAAAGGAAACAGGAAATTTAATCCTTGAAGGACACAAATATTCCTGGGCCACCATGTCAGCTTGTCTGGCTGTAGATCAGAAGGTAGGATACAAACCACACCACAATTTTTGGGGTTTGGTTTTGTTTTGTTTTTTTCCTTCCTGGCAGAGTCACAGTCAATTGTGAAAGTTTTCTCCGAAAAGTCCTAGGTACAAGCTACTTCTTGCACCACAGTCATGGTGTTTTTGCTACCAAATAGTAGGGTTGGGTCTTTGAGTCACGCTGTGCTTGGTCTTTCCTTCTCTCTTAGGAAGCTTCTCTTGTGTCACTTTGCAATCTCAGAGGGACGAAATGTGCAGAAAAAAGCATCTGGCTTTGCTGGGTCATCAGGTTTTGTCTGTTGGAATCCTAAAAGGGTGCTGATGACTTGCAAGCAAACTATTAACATTTAACCTGTTTCTCTTGACTCAGCGTAGTGTAGGTCACTGAAAGCTTGGTTCACTGGAATACTTCCTTGTGAAGACATCACTGTCATCTGGTAACATCAGCAGAAGTAAGAAGTTGCTGTTTTTTAAAAACATGGCAAGATGTGGTGGATGAAACACAAATGCTTCAGCCTTGGGGAAAAGGCACTCGAGTCCCGGGTCTGACGAAAGACAAGTCGTTTGAGGTGCATATTGAAAGCTTGGGTGTTTGTGCGTGGTTCAGATTTCAGGGTCTGTGTCTTTGAAGAGAAAAGGGTAATTCCAATGGTTAGGAAACCTGAGCTCTGATGGAGGTACTCTGCCTTCAGGCAAAGTGTTTCTTTCTGGGAGCGCTACTGGCAAATCCCCTTACTGTGAAACTCCTTCAGCCAGCCCCCCTCTGCAAGCTTCTGTGGAAAGAGAACTTGCAGCATTGAGGATGTTGTCTATCAGAAGTTCCTTGTGTGTACGATGGGTATCACGTATCTCTAAGTAGCTGTAGCAGAAAACAGGGTATAGGTTTCCCTATAAATATTCTGCATAGGGGATAAATGTAGGAGCAGCAGAAAAGCTGCTGCAGATGCTTCCACTACAGAGGCTGGCACAGTGGCATCCGTTGGCTCCATGAAGAGTTGTAATTTGTGGCTGTGTGAAGTCACCCATGTAGCTGCTGTTGACTGAATTATTATGTGATGATCCTCCTAGGCATGGCTGGTAAGTGATGCTGCTTCCCATGCTGCCTTCTGCTCCAGCCTTGTTCCCGCTTGTCCTTGGAGGGTGAGGGTGGAGGACCATTCATCAAGCAGTTCCCCTCCTGAAAGGCTGCAGAAGGGAGGTGTTTGTCCCCAGTGGAAAAGGGAGCAGGCTGTGTTTCTGTGGGCTCGTGGCCCACTGGTGGCAGGCCCGATACCGGGTCCACAGGCTGTGTTAATCTTGCTCCGTGTGCGGGGTGTCACACGTGCACAGTGGAGCTTTCATGAAGAAAAAACAGTGTGTAACAGGCAAGGCTCTGCCAGCCTGCACTGGGAGGGCAAAACAAGGCAGGCTCTGCAGCATGAAGGTGATCCAGCCCTGCACGTCCAGCTCCCACAGCCTTTTGTGGCTCTCTTCCAGGAGCCTGACAGTCCAGGCTGTGTGTTTTGCACAGAGGGATTAAACGTGGCATCTGGCAGGGTGTGTGATGGAGTCCTGTGGGCATGTATGCCAAGCATGCCTGGCAAAAGGTGTCTGAAATGACAAGGGCACAGAGGGACCAGAGGGTGCCCAGGATGCTGCCAGTGTAGACTGTTGGGTGTCCCCTGGGCAGAGGAGCACTGGGCACTTGGCGCTGCAGTCAGGGGCAGGGGTGCATGGCATGGCTTCATGGTGCAATGGCAGGGTGTCTGACTTCGGGAGGTGTGGGTCAGGACGAGGGCCCCCAGGGCTGCTCCTGCTTTTTAATGCTGGCTGGAGGGGCTCAGAGGACACATGAGGGCGTTCAGCTTCACTCTGCAATAAATGTTGTGTAAGTAAAAAAGGACCTGTAACTGCAGCTCCCCGGGGTTTTGGAAAAAAAAGACTGTGTCCGTCTCATCTAGATTATGGTTTTGGACTCAACTGTTACTCATCCCATAAAGTTGGGTTTTGGGATGTTTGTCTCCCACTGCACTCTGCTCCTGGTAAGGGCAGCACAAACTCTTTTTGTTCTGTTCTTATGTGTAGATTGATCTGGTTTGCTTTTGTTAAGCTCAGCATCTGTGGTACACATAAGGAGAGTATAAATGCTTCCAGAAGCACTTTCACCTCGTCCTGGCACAGAGAAAGAAGCAGCAGCTTGGGTGCTGCAATGCTCCTGACTCCAGATCACGTGGCAGTATTCTGAATCATGCTGAAGCTATAGTTTCTCTGATGTTTCTTTTCTCTCTGCTTCCAAGCCACCCCACAGCTTCACCAAGGGGGAAAGAAAATGAGTCGGAGAAGGCTAAGGATAGTTCTAGTGGGATTTAAGATATTGCACTTGCACCCTCACTTGCTGGTCTGGCTGGGATGGAGTTAACTGTCCCCACAGCAGCCGTATGGTGATGGATTTGTCACCAGAGTGTTGACAGCGCATGCACTGCACCGGTGCTTCCAGCTGAACTGTGCTTGCACAGCATCAAGGCCTTCTCTGCTTCTCACTCTGCCCCCCAGCAAACAGGTAGGTAAGAGAGTGCAAAGGGACACAGCCAGGACAGCTGACCCCAACTGACCAAAGGGACATGCTGGATTTATTAAACTGACTTTATCTCAACCCATGATTTATTTTTTTCTTTCTTGGTTTCACCCTTCTGATTCTCTCCCTCATGCTGCTGGAGGGGAGTGAGCAGCTGGGTGCTGGGGTTAAACCACCATATCTCATCTTCCCCATCTCACTCCCCAGTATCAGCATCTTCTTGCTGAAGGCAACAATGCTGTAATTAGTAGCTATTCTGCACCAGAAGGGCAGGAGAGAGGGAGGTGGTGCAGGACTCTTTCTGCATCTTGGAAAGAAAGGTCCAATCAAAAAATGACTTAATAAAAATAGCCATTTTAATCAGACAATAAAAAGAGGAATCTAGAGAGTGAGTAAACCTTATGTCCCTTTCGATGCTGGGCACCATGCATTGGTTCATCACAGGATGGAGCCTGCAGGGATTTTCCCACAGCGTGCTGTGCAGATCCTGTCTGTGGAGACATTCCTTGTTTCTGGTCTGCTGAGATCTTACGTATTTTACAAGAAAACATCTCTGCTCCTAAAGGTTGTTAACGAGAACTTCTTGCTGCACTGTTAGACCCAGGCAAGGGTCCGTGGGCGGTGCAGTGGCTGGTGCTGAGCAGGAGATGCCCACAGGCTCCTCTGCTGCAATCACCTCACCGTGGCTGAGGTGACCCTGGGGCCATGGGACATGCACAGTGACATACAAAGAGCATGTGGGGAAAAATGGTTGTAGTCAGCTGGACCTGTTTGACAGAGCAGGCTGTGGGTTAAGCAGTTCCAGTTCAACTTCTTGCCTGTGACACATTTGGTTATTTCCCTGCTGACCTGAACTTTGCATGTTGTTTCAAAGCTGGAATGAAGAAGGGTTCATGTATCTCTGCCAGCTGTCAGGTTGATGCCCTGCACATTTGGTTTGGGGCTTTTTCTTCATTTGTCTGTGCAGATGGTAGCGATCCAAGTACGGAGAGGAGTCCAATCAGCTCAGCCTGCCTGGCCCTGGGTCCTGTTTCCCGGTGCGGAGCACGTCACTGCTGCCTGGAGCTGCGTCTGCAGGCTGGGCATGTTTGTCAGAGGTCCTTCGTGGAAATGGAGAGGAGGTTCCTTTGTGTGCTGGTGAGTGCTCCATTCATGCTTATACTCACTGCTCTGTTTACAAAGACCAGTGCAGAAGGAGAAAGAAAAGGTCGTGAAGATGTCCAATAAAACAGTATCTCCTGTTACTGCGAGCTTGATTCTGCCCATCAGTTGCCAAAACAGGGGCTCACCAGTGTTTGGAGGGGCCAGGAGGCAGCTTCTGCAGCAGGTGCAGAGGAGTTGCTCTAGAAAATGGGAGAGAAGAGGACAGATGACTTAAGGGTAACACATCTTAGTGGGAAATACCAGTTTCAAGGTACTTAAGACCCATTCACTTGGTTTATGGACAGTACAGTAAACATTTCTTTTTACTCTCACTATGGCTGTAGTTGTAGAATGAGATGTGATAATTGGAGAGAATTTGGCTACTGTAGGAATTCACATAATCCTTATGACAACATTTACTGTGCAATGCGTTCAAGAAGTGACTTAAGAGTTTATCTTTGCTGCCTCTTTAGGCTATGTCTTGCAGAGACTGCTATGGTTGCTTCAGTTCGTTAGCATTTCTCTAATGGAGAATATAAAAATAATTTTAATACTAATCCTTCAAAATCAATTGACAGAACAACAGACTGGTTAGAAGACTTGCAGCGATCCAAGAGAAGCACCCCTCCTCCAGTAAAAAATATGCAAAGAGGTAGCTAAGGCTTCAGTCTTGAAACTGGTCCAGCTTGGGTGGTTGATTGCTGTGTCCTATTTGCCCTAGTGTCCTTCTGCTTGGAATATGGCTACGTGGAGCCAATTGTAGAACTGAGCCTCTGCTTACTGTTCTCATTCAGTGGACCTACTTGCAAAACAAAACCGTATCTAGTAATTTTTACCACCTCTACCAATGTTAGGATCCCTTTGAAAACATCGCGTCTGTTCACTACTTTAATCTTAAACTGTATCCAAAGATACTACAGGAACATTCCTGAACAGGTGTAACCTCAGCCAGATTTCTTCATCTGGAATAAATCAAGGTTCTTGTTGTGACTGGAGGTTTAGGGACTACACTGTCACCAAAATGTTAACTGCTGGGAGCTAGTTCATAACCAGGTGGCCAGAGCTGCTCACATACTCAGTTCAAATTCTCTCATGGCAGTGGTCACACAAAGATTAGTATCAGTCTTCAAAGGCTTGGTGTCCTGCTTCTGATTTCTGAACTCGTAATGCAGCTTTAGTAAATGGAGTTGGTTGGTTGGTTGTTTTTTTTTTCTTAAAAGGGGGAATTTTGTCAGTCTGTGTGGAAAAATAAATGCACCTGTTCTTCTTCCCTTCACTCAAAGCCAGGGGATTGCTGCCTGGCAGTGAAGCTGTGCTGGGTCTATGGCAGGCTCTGCTTCTACACCAAGGAAGCGGCCCTTCTGATCTCCCTCTCAGTTACTAGCTACTAAAGAAAACTAATTAGCCATAGAACAAGAGGGAATGGCCTGAAGCTGAACCAGGGGAGGTTCGGGCTGGATACTGGGAAGAATTTCTTGACTGAAAGGGTTGTCAGGCATTGAACAGCCTGCCCAGGGAGGTGGTGGAGTCACCATCTTTGGAGGTGTTTAAGAGCCAGGTAGGCGTTGTTCTTAGGGACATGGTTTAGTGGTTTTGATAGGGCTGGGAATAAGGTTGGACTTGGTGATCTTGAAGGTCTCTTCCAGCCCAAATGATTCTATGATTCCAATCTGATGTAAAGCCTCTCAAGGCTGAGCATTCTCACCTGACTGCACTCGGACCTGCAGACTGCAATTTCCTTGGTGAGGCAACACTCTCTTCAATCACCTGCTTTAGATAAATTTTCTCCAGGGGCTGAACTTCTTCAGTCTAGCTGGGTCTCTTGTTGGTCAGATATTCTGTGTTCTGGGCTGTGTTACGTTGGAGTCGGTGAGCACTTCAGGATGGTGCTGCTGCCAGAGAAAGTTGCCCCTGGCTGCTTGGAATATTCTGAGACCTGAAGGGTCCCTCCCTGGTGCTGGCACAAGCTTTTTGGGCAGCTGCTGGGCCTGAGGAGTTCAAGCCAACCTGTCATTCTTCCCCCTACCCAGTCTCTGGCATCGCTGTCAGTTTAGTTGACATCGAGGGATTAACTCCTGGGCAACTGGGACCTTTTCCAATGACCACAATTGAACTGTATGCTGTGATTCAGCATTGTAACCTTTGCCATTTCAAGTGAGGGTAAACAACCTAAGTCAGTTGTCTGTTTCCGGCTGAGCACATCAGAATCTTAGTATTGTATGAAATGTGTTATCACACAGACTTAAAAGTGTCCTGGACCTCAGCTGGAGTATTGTGTCCAGTTCTGGGCTCCCCAGTTCAAGAGGGACAGATCTATTTGAGAGAGTCCAGTGGAGGCTATGAGGATGCTGAAGGGGCTGGAACACCTGCCTTAAGAGGAAAGGCTGAGAGCCCTGGGGCTCTGGAGAGGAGAAGACTGAGAAGGGATCTAATTAATGTCTATAAATACATGAGGTCTGGGTGTCACGAAGGCTGGGACAACCTGTTTTCACTCGTGTCTTGTGATAGGACAAGGGGCAGTGGATTCAAACTCGAGCACAGGAAGTTCCACCTCAACATGAGGGACAACTTTTCTTTACTGTAAGGGTTGTAGAGCATTTGAACAGACTCCCCAGAGAGGTTGTGGAGTCTCCTCTGGAGACTCCTCTCTGGATGCATTTCTGACTGATCTGCTCTAGTTCTGCCCTGCTCTGGCAGGGGGGTTGGACTCAATGATCTTCAGAGGTCCCTTCCAACCCCAACCATTCTGTGGTTCTGGAAACCAACCTGGAGAACTGGTGTCAGCCTGGGCAGTTTCTTCCATGTAAGTAACCACTGTGTCAAAATATATTCTCAACTTCTCAATGTTTTCTCAAAACACTTGTATTTACATGAACAAAAATTGGCTTCCTAAGCTGGGCTACTCTTATTTTCAGCCTGAGACTTGTTTGGAACTCTGCGTTTAAGGGAAAATAATGTGGCAAAGGCTCCCAAGGAAAGTTTAGAAAGAAGCTGGCCTGACAATGTGATTCTAAGAATGCACAAGTGATATAAGGAATATGAGCCATTAAGTAATAAAAAAATGATTTAAATTATGCATTTATACATAATGTGATTGTTATACTCCCTCTGAGTGAGCCAGAAGCTCTGAAATCAAGAATTTAAGGCTCCTCATCCAAAAATCAGAATTAAAGATGTCCACTGTATATTTTTAATTTCAACCATTAACCTTTCAGGTCTGTGGGCTGAAGCAGAGCTTTGTTTGAGTAGCAGAGCTACTACTTCCCTGGAGGAAAGGCGAGTCCTACAGCGCTCACGTCATCTCCAGAGCATGATGATGCCGCAAAAATGGTATTTGAAAAATACACTCTGCAGTGACGTGTGGGTTCACGTGCCACGCGTACGCTGCAGACTCGCCAGGTGGCAGACATGGTTGCAGTAGAGTAAGGTGGGTGTTGGTCTCTTCTCCCAGATCACTTGTTGTTTAGCCTGGAGGAGGCTGACAGGAGACCTTGCTGCTCTCTGGCAGCTGCCTGAAGGGAGGGTGTAGTGAGGTGGGTGTTGGTCTCTTCTCCCAGGTAACTGGTGATAGGACAGGAGGAAATGGGCTGAAGTTGCACCAGGGGAGGTTTAGGTTGGATATCAGGAAAAATGTCTGTACTGAGAGAGGGGTGAGGCCTTGGAACAGGCTGCCCAGGGAGGGGGTGGAGTCACCATCCCTGGAGGGGTTCAAAACACGTCGAGATGTGGCCCTTCAGGACGTGGTTTAGCAGTCATGATAATGTTGGGTAGATGGTTGGACTTGATGAGCTTTTGGAGGTCTTTTCCAACTGTAAGGATTCTGTGAAGGCGCAGCTATGTGGGAAGTGAAAAAAAGGCTTCAGATTCCCTGAAACAAACAATTCTTCCTATTTTTATTTCCGCTCCTTTCCACTCAAGGCTCACAACAAACATAGCTGATGACACATGACAGAAAATAATACATCATTCAGTGGCAGGACAAGTTATTTCTCACTTGGTGGATGAGCAGCAGGAGCACATTCAAGGAAGGAGGCAACAGGTCTATGGAAATATTATGGGTAGCCCAAGAACCAAGCTTTGCAGACAGCTGTGCAGCCGCTTGTGAGGTTCAAGGGGTGAACAACCCTTTCCAGTGTCGCTAAGCCAGCACCTCAGGCAGGCATCTGTGTCCGTGCTGTCCATCTCGGAGTCCCCGTGTCCCAGCGCACGCAGCAGGAGCGGCCCGCTGATGGCTGCGGGGGGGAGAATGAACGTTTCCCTGCCACCTTTTACCCATCCCAGGGGGAGAACAAAACCTTTTCTCTCCTAAGCAGACGTGCCGGTCACGGTTGCATTGCACACGGCGGAGGAGCCACGGAAATGTGACTGTCACGAGGCGTGACGGAGTTTCTCCTAACTCTAAAGGACAAGGCAGAAGTCGGAGGCAAGGGAGGGAGATCGGGGACACGGGCCGAGGACAGCGAGCGGCGCGGGAAAGCGGCCGCGGGTACCCCCCGCACCGCCTCTCCTTGGGGGGAGCGAGCACCGAGCGCCCGCCGCTACCGGCGCGGGGTTCCCCTGCGAGCCCGAGGAGCCGGCCGGGCAGCGGCCGGGCGGGAGTGCCCCAGGTATCGGCGGCAGGGCCGGTACGGCCCGGGGGCGGCCTCCCAGTGACACGGCGCCGGCAGCGCCCGTTTCTCGGGGTCGGCTCCGCTCAGCGCCAGGGCCGCGCTCGCCGCGGGGCCGCGCGCGCGGGCTCGGCGGGGTGGCTCCGTCGCTCATTGGCGGAGCCGAGGCCGGTCACCGTGGCGTCACGGGCCGCCCGTGGCCCGCCGCTGCCGCCGGCCCGCGCCCCCGACTTGCAAAGCGGTGGCGGGCGGAGGGGGATGGCGGCGGCCGGAGCTCGGGGAGCAGGTGGGACGGCGGGCAGATGGACGGACAGACGCACGGACGCGCCTGTTCGCGTGGCTTCCGCTGAGTGGGGCGCGGCAGAGAACCGCCGGTGGCTGGGCAGCGGGCGGGTGGGAGAGGCCCCCCCCCAGAGAAACGAGGGGGCGGGCGGGGGTGCGGTGTGTCCGTGGTCCGTGCTCTCTCTGCCCCCGCACCTCAGCCCGGCGCCCCCGGCTCTGGGCGGGAGGGGTTCTCAGCGGCGGAGCGGGGCTGGCGGCCGCCCCCAGGCCGTGTCAGAGCCGGGGTTCCCCCTGTGCCGGTGCCCGTGTGAGGGCGGCAGCGCCGCGCCGGGTTGGGACGGCGGGGTAGGGGCGGCGCCCGGCCTCCTGTGGCCGGGCAGGGGTCTGGGTTCGCAGGTTCCCCGCGGTCGGCTGGGAGCGGCCCGCGGGGGAGCCGCGCTGACCTCTCGTCCTTTCGCCAGGTCCCGGTCCTGGTGGAGAGGCCGCAGTCACGGTGCCGCATCCCACCCGGGAGCCCGTGCGGGGCTAAAGCCGCCACCCCGGCCGGCGAGCTGCAGCGGAAGGCGATCCCTCAGCGTGACTGCCCCCGGGGCAGCCTCCCCGCTTCCCCCCGCCATGGAGGCGGGGGGCTTGGAGTGGCTGCTGGTCCCAATGCACCAGCTGGTGTCGTGGGGAGCCGCGGGGGCCATGGTGTTCGGCGGCGTGGTGCCCTACATCCCCCAGTACAGAGACATCCGGCGCACGCAGAATGCTGAGGGCTTCTCCACCTACGTCTGCCTCGTGTTACTGGTCGCGAACATTTTGCGGATACTTTTTTGGTAAGTTGTTCGTGTGTGTGTGCGTGCCCACTTCTAAGGGACCTTGCTTGCTACTGGTAGAGCTTCCATTTGGAATATTTGAGGAAATAATGTGGTTTCTGTGCGCGTTCCCCTCTTGATCCTGTCTTTCCGTGAGTGAATCTGTATTGAGTAAAATGAACTGGTTTTAGGGGCGCTGGCTCTTACCCTTGCCGGATCTGGCAGTTAGCATTCTGCTGTTCCGAGACACAACTTTTTAACTCGCTGGGAAAGAAAAGAGGTTTATTTGAAATCGGACCTTTTTTTCTTGCTGACTGTATTTTACCTTTCCCTTGCCCCTGTAGCTCCATTCTCAGAGTGAAGGCCCTGGTCCCTCATGCTTATTCCAGCATCTAGCTGGTACTAACGTCACTGGGATGCTTGCCAGATGTTGCATTTTCCTGGGACGCCAGCTGGCCTCAGAAGGGGCTCCTTTCTAGAGCTCCAAGCACAGCTACAGGTGAAAATATTAATTCTTTGATAGGCAGGCAGAAGGTGGGCTGTCTTTCAAAGCAAACTCTTTTTTGTTTTAGACATCGCTTGCAGCATGTGCATAGGTGTGTCTGGCACAGGAGTGTAAGTGCAGCACACTGCTGGTACAGCCACTTGTGTGGGGAACAGTTACGGGCATGAGCCTGCAGAAACCTTTCTGCCTGTTCTCAATTAATCGCCTCTTTCTAGCTCTATTGAACTAAAAGGTAGAAAAGATGACTTACATAATGGCAGTCCAGTGTTCCCCGAGACAGAATATTTTGATTCTCTACTTAGAAAGATTAGGCATCCCTGGTGGTTCACTCTAAACATCAGTAAGTCATGAAAGCAGCATTGAGGGCGGATATTGTCCTTGGGCATATGGGTGATTAAAGAGAGATCGAAGCAAGAGTCTCTGATTTCTGTGGATGTGTTTCATATGCTCCCAAAGAGCATCTTGGCAATTCAATTTTTGCATGAGTTTTAAATGTCACCAATGGCTGATGTATTATCTGGGATGCAGCTCTCGATAATTTGACATAAACAGCAGAGTCATTTTAATTGTTTATGCAGTATTTATTGGAGGGAATTGGAAGGATTTTTTAAAATTTTGTTTAAAATTTATTAAATAATTTGATTCATTCTTGTGCCCAAACAGAACTGTTTCGACGAATAATTTTGTTTTGTGTATAATTTTTCCCTAATCTGACACTCAAAGTACCAGTTGATATGATTATTCCTCCTTCCCTTCAGCAAACCAGTCCAGATCTTAATCCAAGTCTCTCTTCAGAAAACTTTACTGACATACAGGTGCTGGTTTCAATTGGTTTTAGTTTCTCTTCATTACCTCTAGTTATTAAGCATATGACTTGTGCCAGATTCATCCCTCCAGACTTCCCTCACATCCTGGCCCAAAAATAAGTATTTAAAGTAGTAGGCCTTAGAAACATTCAAGTTCTTAGTAGAAGAACTATTGTGTTGCTTTTCAGGCCTTAACTATTTCTTAGGATGGCTCATGTCTTGTGGTGGTTTGTTTGTTTGCTTTTTAACTTCAAAGACATTCCTGTAATTTGTTTCTGTTGCTACCTCCAGATTTTCCCTGAGTTTCACATACTCTTGAATTTGAGGCTCACAGGGTGGAGTGCTACCTATTTCAGATGCATAGGCAACAGGAACTGCCTTCTATGCCCTGTTTTGTCTTTATTTTCACTCTTGAGTAGTGCTGGTCTTCCTGTATCTCTGTCACTCGTAACAGCGCCCTGTGCTCTGCTTTACTTTGTTCACCTCGGCTGTGGGGCCAGTTTCCTATTTGTGAATTGGCAGATTCCACATGTTCTGAAACCGTGCCTAGGTATCTCAGTTTGATTCTTGGTTGTGGTTTGGTTTTGTTTTGTAACGTCTGGTCTTGCAGGGGGTGAAGTTTGACCTTTCATCTCCCCTCGGAACAGAGTATTTGCTTTCTAATCTCCTTGGCATATTTTATGTGTCAATAGAGTTGCAGCTGCTTGCTGTATTGCACTGTGACAGTAGCCAATGAACAAAGCACTGCTGAGATCAAGGATAACAAACCTGTTTCCAGTTACCTGTTTTCACAATTTCTCTTCCTCCACTTTGCCTGTCTCCAATGGCAAGCCCTCTTTTAAAGGCCAGAGGACTCAGTGCAATGCTGACCCTCCTTGTCATCTTCCCACCTGATCCCTTAGTTTCAGGGTGTGCTCAAAGAACTTCTGTTTGCTGGTGATGGCAGTAAGATGTTATCCATTAAGTAATTTTTCATGCTTCTCTGTTTCAGTGTCTTAAATGTCATCTAAAGAGACATTTCTGTTTTCACTTAGGTGTGTTTGGCCTTGCTCTGTTCCAGCAACGTGTTTTGTGCCAGAACTTTGTGGACTGGTCTGCAAGAATGAAAACTGCATATGGATAGCAGTGAATGGGCACGATTCCACTGTGCTTTGTTTATGCACACATGGCTTTTGTTTAGCTAAAAGAAAGTAGAAGTTTGACCTTGCAAACTCACAGTTGTGTTTGTTGACTGGATGTGAAGTCGTTAGCCCTTCTAAAGAGGATTATGGTATGGGTTTGTTTTTTTTTCAAAGCAGTCTGTGCTCACAGACACAATCACACAATGGAGTCTCTGTTTACCAGTATGGAAAGCTGATTTTGTTCTGTGTCTAGACTTGATACCAAGTTAGCTTTATATTTACTAATAATCTGTAAAAGCAGAGTTTATTTTGTGGTGCCAATGTAGCTGCTGCTCATGGTCTGTGGTTGGTATCAGCTGCTCCTTTGTTCTAGTCCTTCTGCCATTGTCAGTACTGCTTCTCCTGTCTGTCTTTTCCAGATGCTCTAGGTCATTGTTTCTCGCTCTGCACTCAGTTCAGCTTCTGGAGTGGTCAGCTGGAGAAGGTCTGTGCTGCGGGCAAAGAGGCCGAGGCAGTGCAGACTCAGTGCCTTTATAAAGCTGGTACACATGGAGATGTATGGCATGCCCCCCAAAATCTGATACGATTTCTTTTTTCCCCCTCTGCATTTTTAATAAAATGCTTCATTACTATGTTTGTTAGCTCATGTCTTATTGTACTTGCTGGAGTTATCTCTGGCTTCTTGTTCAGCACTGGTGGTTAAAGTATCCAAAGGATACCCCAGCTCTTACTGATGCTTGAACTTTGAGGTGGTTAATCATCTGGTTAAGCTGCCTTAGGCTGTTTTGGAGTTGTGGGCTGGCTTCAGAGCACACCATAGCCCTTGAACTAAGCTGTGACCAGGATGGACATATCTTCTTGGTTCACGTGGCCTGGAGTCTGCCAGCTGAGTAGCTTTGCATTGTCATGATGGAGCACAGGAACAAGAAGGCAGGTGAGAGTTGTGTAATCGGTTGGGTGTGGAGGATGCAGAAGAACTTGTGAATTCTCCCTCTCCTCCCCCTCTCTCTCCTCCCTCTTTCTTTTTTTAAAACAGAGCTTATGAGATCTATTACAGTTTATTTTAATATTAAAATCAGAATAAATAGCTAGAGGAAAAGGAACTGCAGATTCCTTAGAAGTCTGCAGCAGGCATTTTCATTTGTATCTTGAGTAAGTTCAGCCAAAAATGCTTATGCTCCTTGCTAGTTTTGAAGGTTTGCAGACCTTTTTTTTTTCCAGTTTTGCAGTCCATAAAATGTTCCGTGTAGTAGTATAATATGGCTTGTGTATTTTCCAGGAAGACAATATCATTTCCAAAGGTGTTGAGGTGCGGTTCTGCGGGCCACTGGTCTAAACCTCATACAATGACACCGCAGAAATGCAAACAACAGAAAATAAAACAGTCCAATTTTTGGAGTTCTCACAAAATAGTTGCCTTAAGACAAACTGTGGAAACTAGTTCTGGCAGTCAGGGAAAAGATTAAAATTATGGAGTGTGTTATTTTTGAGCAAAGGTCATCCTCTACCCCTTTGTCGTGGTTTAAACCCAGCCAGCAGCCAGACACCACCGAGCCGCTTGCTCACCCTCCCTGCCCCAGGGAGCGTCATTCAGTTAATTGTCTTTTTTCACCCCAGATCAAATCCCCTTGGGGTACACATCGTGCTTCCCCATCCTTCTGCCTTATGCACCGAGTACACCCAGCTCCTTCAGCCACAGCAATGCCATGCGTGGGTTTAGCGTTACCCAGGGCAGGAGCAACCCCAATGGCCTTCCCCAGCACGTTTTTAATGTGCGCCGCAGGGACTGCACGTGGGGGTTCTGATGGGGCAGGGCCAGCTTGATTGGTGCATCCTCTAGTGTTGACTAATCAGGTGGCTTTTGCGAAGTGTGTCTCAGTGTTTGAAAGTTCCACCACCCGTTGCTCTCAGTAGTAGCGCCCAATGCAGTTACTCACCCCTGTCAACTGGGGCCCAGCCTGTTCCCGGCTGAGAGAAAATCCTAAAACTGGAACCCCAGAAGAGAGAGCCAGCTTCCTGGCCAGCCCTCGTCTATCTACTGAGCATGGTGCTGTATGATATGGAATATTCCATTGGCCAGTTTGGGTCCATCGCTCTGGTTATGCCCCCTCCCAGCTGCTGGTGCATCTGAACCACTGACAAGACATGGGAGGTTAAGAAAGTCCTTAATTTCTTAGCAAAAAAGTGTATTATACCTTCTCTGGAGGCTTTCAAAACCTGTCTGATGCATTCCTGTGTGACATGCCCTGGGTGACCCTGCTCTAGCAGGGGGTTGGACTTGATGATCTCCAGAGGTCCCTTCCCACCCCCACCATTCTATGACTCTATGATTGTTCGGGCTGGTGGCATGGCCATGCTTCCAGCCATCCATTGTAAGCAAATGGCACTTGCCGTGGGGGGCTTGTGGGAATGTGGTACAGTCTATTGGCCAGGCCTCCCCATATTTTAACCATCATCCTCCATATGAAAGAGGTTTTAACTGTTTGGCTTGCCTGATCAGAGCACATGTTTTACATTCATGGATAACCTGTGCAGTAGTGTCCGTGATCAAGTCCACTCCTTGATCACAAGACCGTTTGTACTTTACATCCCTTCCTTGATGGCCTGAGGTGTCATGGGCCCAGCAAGCCATAAATTTTTCACTCATGTTGCCAGATCTCTGAGACACATTAATCTTAGTAGCCTGATCTATCTGTTGGTTGTTTTGATGTCCTTCAGTGGCCTGACTGTTGGGTACATGGGCATTTATGTGATGTAGTTTCATAGCCAGGTTCTCTGTCTGAGCAGCAATCATAGAATCATAGAATGTCTTAGGCTGGAAGGGACCTCTAGATGTCATCTGGTCCAACCTCCCTACTCAAGTAGGGACATCTCTACCTAGGGCAGGTTGCTCAGAGCCCCATCAAGCCTGGCCTTGAATGCCTCCAGGGATGGGGCCTCCACCTCCTCTCTGGGCAGCCCATTTCAGTGTCTGTCACCCTCAGATTAGAGAACTTTTT
>JANIJG010018853.1:30774-95889 GCA_024611175.1 Megaceryle torquata
CCTGTTCCAAGGCCTCACCCCTCTCTCAGTACAGACATTTTTCCTGATACCCAACCTAAACCTCCCCTGGCCCAACTGCAGCCCATTTCCTCCTGTCCTATTGCCAGTTACCTGGGAGAAGATACAGGTAAGGATCCCACCTCTGCTGGTAGCTATTTGGACCAAATCTCTGATTACTTAAAGATGTCACAGTGTTTCTACATTCTCTATACAGCTCTGGCAAGTGCAGTAACCCTGGATAACTCATCATCTGCCTAATGGAGACAAATAACCATGGACGCATGTCAGAATAATTAGTGTTGAGTCAAGTTAATTTGATTTGTTCATTTAACAAATTGAATTGTTTCAGCTAATTACTCAGCGTGGCATATATGGAATGAGGGATGTTCAGAGAAGAAAACTATTCTTTTTTTCCTCTGCTAAATTAATGAAACCATTGAGGAAAATGCACACTCGGGGTATGCAAACAATGTCCAGCTCCACACGCTGAGTTTTGCAGCCTCCACTCCCTCCATTATGGTGTGACTCTTCCTGGGCTTCTTGTTAGACTGAGCAATGCAGGATCCTCTTTGTAGCCCCAAACCACTCTCTGGAGTAACCTGTCTTAGCTGTTCTGCTCCACTAGATGAGGAGTCTGCCTTTCTCTGTTAGATGGGGACATCTCAGCCAGGTGTGCTACAGCTGGGTCTCTGCCTCCTGTAACTGATGAAAGAATGATCAAAATGAAGGACTGTTCAAAATTCAGGTACCTTTTGCATTTCTTGGGCTATGGCCTTTTCTAAACAGGAGTGATGGTGTCTGAAGAGGTTAGGGATGTTAAAGTTTACTGGTAACAAATACAGACAGATGTAAAATTCAGTTATTGGGGGTTACACAGAAAATGCTGTAGAAAATCAACCCAACTTCCCTTTGTCCTTTGCGGTGTTTCCTTTTATAGCCTATAGCAGTTTTACTCTTAATATAATTTTCATTTATTGTTTTGTTTTCTTGAGCATTTTGAGAGCGAGCTGGCAACAGAGAAGCTGGCAGAGAAGCTGGATTTATGTGTCCTCATGGTTTTCAAAATCTAGACTCCTTTCAAAACTGCTTTCAGCACTGATCCCTTTCCTTCAGAAAGCTTGCAGAAGAATAACTTGATGCTTCTGGTTTAACCACTATTATTTTGTCTCACTTTCATTCCTTAGGAAACAACACTTTAATGACATAAAAGGAGCAAAGCAACAAGGTTCAGACTTCCTGTTGTGCTTGGAAAACTTGAAATGAAATGCTTTGAAACTTGAAATAAAAATTTGAAGCAAAGTGTGAAATACTGTCCCTATCTTTGTATAATGATGTTTTACCATAGACTGGAGTGCTGAGGTAGAACATCTTGGATCTGTATAGCTGTAGCTGACCTCTTCCCAATTTTGTGTCCAAGTTGTAGTCTTCTGTCAACCTCATACGCCTTGGTGTGTATTTTGGTTCTACTTGGACACATGTTGAATGGTTCACTTAGGAAGAGAACTTGAATACAGAGATGTTAGGGTTGCCAGAGGTAGGATAATGGAGTGCTCTGCCTCCATGGAGAAGCATCAGGCCATGCAAAGAAACCCATGTCAGGTCTAATTGTGTTAAACTGAGAGCAAGAAGCAGTAGAGTTGGGATACTGTGATGTCCTAATTGGGCACAGCCTACCTTTTTATGTGGCCAGCAGGACTAAGGCAGTGATTGATAGGACAAGGAGCAATGGTTTTAATCTAGGAAAGGAGAGATTTAGACTGGATATTAGAAAAAAGTTCTCTAATCTGAGGGTGACAGACACTGAAATGGGCTGCCCAGAGAGGTGGTGGAGTCATTCAAGGCCAGACTTGATGGGGCTCTGAGGAACCTGCCCTGTGTAGAGATGTCCCTACTTGTGTAGGGAGGTTGGACCAGGTGACCTCTAGAGATCCCTTCCAGCCTAAAACATTCTATGATTCTATGATTGTCCCTGTGTACTCAGCACTGGTGAGGCCTCATCTCAAATACTGGCTTCAGTTATTGTCCCCTAAGTACAAGAAAGACATTGAGGTGCTGGAGTGGATCCAGAGGAGGGCACTGAAGCTGGTGAAGGGTCTAGAGTATGAGTCTTAAGAGAGATGGCTGAGAGAGCTGGGTTTATTTAGTCTGGAGAAAAGGAGGCTCGGGAGAGACTTTCTTGCTCTCTCTGCCAGTCTGTGTATTGGTTGCACCCCACCTATTCTGTGTCTTGTAAGCCTCAGAGGCAGGTGCTCTCTTGTCTTCATGTTTCCACAGTGCCTGGCAGGGATTCAGAACTGGAAGTCCAGGTTCTACTGAAATAAGTAGAAGAGTAACCTGGATGTCCTGAACCTCTTCTTCCAAAGCGTTAGCTGGAATACCACCAAACATGTTTGTGTATTACACAAACATGTAATGGTCCATTACATGTGTACGCTTTACTATTAAAATAATTGTGTGTGTTGTAAATTATAAATTATGTCACAGAAGGACGTGGGAATTGCTTTGGTCTTAGGCAGCAATGTCAGGTTCCAGCACATCTCTGACTGGAAATGGCTGAGCAGTGCAGAATGGATTCACCGACAACTCCCATTGGACTTGAGAGAAGACATCGTGTGTTCACCGTGATCTGTGTTTCTTGTCTGTGGCTTTAAATCATGACATGATAACCTCTCCTCTTGTCAAAATGTGTTTTGTTTCTCAAGGAAAATCTTAAAACATTAATTGCTAAAAAGCCTCATGGCTTCCTCTTGCTGCCATAGTACAGTTGTAAACCTCCAGGACTTTGTAACTTACAACAGCAGTTAAAAAGAGACTGTTGACAAAATCAGGGAGTAGTTGAGGTAGGAGGGGACCTCCAAAGTTCATCTTGTTTAACCCCCACTGCTCAAAGCGGTATCAGCATGTTACTCAGGACTGTGTTCAGGTGGGTTTTGAATATGCCCAAGGATGGAGATTCCATAACCTCTCTTGACATCCCAATCCAGTGTCTGACCACCCTCATAGTACCAGTTTCTACTGTGCAACTGCACAGAGACCTCTGGGTTCTTCCCATTCACTCTCCTGGCCGCACACATGAGCGCACAGGCACTTCAGAGGAACTTGGTCCTGATGGTTTATCAGAAGTTATGAACACTCTGCCCATGACACTGTCCTGTAGGCCTACCCTCATTTATGTTTGGATATATATGTATTGGATCCTAGGAAAGAGTCTGGATCTTAGGAAAGAGTTTGGATCTTAGGAAAAAGTTCTTGGGATCTTAGGAAAAAGTTCTTCAGTAGGAGGATGGTGAGACTCTGGAATAGATTGCCCAGAGGGGCTGTAGATGCCCCTCCCTGTAGGCATTCAAGGCCAAGTTGGATGATGCCTTGAGCAACCTGGTTGAGTTGAGAGGTGTCCCAGCCCATGGCAGGGAGGTTGGATCAGATGATCTCTAAGGTCCCTTCCAGCCTAAGCCATTCTGTGATTCTCTGTGCACACACTTGATGTGGTCACCCTTTAGCCCTCTGCTGATCACGAGGTCTCTCCTGGCCATGTCACCTTGCACCCTTTGTCCACCCCTTCCTCCCCATCGTCACTACTTTAAAGCTCTCCTCACCAGGCTGGCCAGCCTGTTGTCAGGGATGCTCTTGCCCACTCTTCATTCTTATTCAAGGCAACTTGAGACCAGTGGGTCCACGTGCAAAACTGTGTAAGACTTAGGTTGCAATAACATGGGATGATGAGGGATGTTTGTGTAAAGAAGGAATGGTGATGGGAGCAGCCAAGGTAAAAGGCAGAGAGTAGGGAAATAGTCCCCTCTCCACTGAGAAAATACTCGAAGAAAAGGAGTTGTATACTTCTGACTTCTGTTTAATCTTTAACATCTTTGATGAGAAATACCTGTATTTTAAAGATCTCAGCCACCTGCTGCTGACAAAATTGGCTGCACTTGTGTGTTTGCGTAGACATAGGCATGGGTGGTCAAAGAAAATACTTCTGAGTGAATAAAACTATGTATGAACCACCCTGCATATGAGCATCAAACTGAAACATTTATACAGCAGTTCTCTCGCAGCATTGTCGTAGAATCAGAGAATCCCAGGTTGGAAAGGACCTCAAGGATCATTTAGTCCAATCTTTTAAGTTAAACTATATATATCAATATAGTTTCAATGAGCTGGCCCCGCACCCTGTCAGGCTGAGTCTCAAACCTGTCCAGTGCAGGGGGATCCACCACTTCCCTTGGGGGATTATTCCAGTGTCTAATTGTTCTCATGGTGAAAAATTTTCTTCTGGAGTCCAATTAGGAGCTCCCAGGAGTAACTTGTACCAATCCCCCATTGTTTTTTCCAGGTGACCCCTTGTAAAAAGGGAGTCTCCATCTTCCTTTTATATACTGGGACATGGTAATAAGGTCTCCCCTGAGCCTTCTCTTCTCAAGGCTCAACAAACCCAGTTTTCTCAGCCTTGATGAACAACAAATAGTCAAATTCTGTCCTGTGTCCCTGCATTGTACGGTAGCTTATTACAGGCTGTGTTTTAATGGTCTTTCTTGCACCCCTGTGTCACATTAAGTGGTGGAAAGGCCAACTGGATGATAATGTAGTACCATTTCTGGAAGTATTGGCTTTTAAAGTTGATCTTCAATGGGATGCTTTACTGGCGGCATGTGCATACATTAGATAACCTTGGCATGCAGAGAGTATTTTAAGACCCACATAATTTTAAAACACTCTTTAATGCTCAGTGCAGGTTGTGATACATTCCATGCACATAAAATCAGAAACACACCTTCCAGGATTATTTTACTTCTCAGATTGGGAGCCCATGGTGATGTATTCTGGTTTAATGTAGGATAGTGAAAGTAGCACAAGTTTTTCTGTGCTGTTCCTTTGACACCTGAGCCCCGGTCTGGGGCAACCACCTCACAGAGGTGCCAAGGAGAATAGTACATACAGCTCTTCACATGTTATCTCCTTAGCTGAGATTTCCAAAACAAATGCTGCCAACTAATAATGCAAATTATTATGGGTTCTGGGATCTTCTTACGGATTCTGTGAGGTCAGAACATTCACTTAAGCAACTGAACTCTGGTATCTGATGCTATTAACACTGCCCAGAGGCAACCTGTTAAACCACAGGCAATAGTACCTGTAACTATTTCTTTTATGACTTTCTGTTTACCCACTGATGATACCAAAATGATGAATAGCTAATTCCTTAAGCTTTACATTTAATCAACATCATTTTGTATCCACAAAATAAAAAAATCTCTGTAATTTAGAGATTTTGTAATAAATTTTCACATTGATTCTGGTTCTTGGAGGAAGAAAGAAGCACATGCAAGATGAGATTCAAAATAATCCTGTGAAATGTATTTGGCTCCTTTATGCAACAACCTGCCACTTGGGGGCAAATCCTGACCTTGATGTCTAAACAACAGAAACTACTTTTTGTCCGTTGACTTGTGTAACAGGCGAGGCGTGAAGACAAAAGCACAGCGCCCTAAGTAGTGGCAGTGAATATTTTATCTGACCAACCAAAAGCAACAAGAGACTAAATCCTTAAAGCGCTTGCCGTGCTGACGGCGCGCTCCGGTCCTGACAGTAATGGTGTTTGCTATCCCAGCTGCACTCAAGACTGTGCTGTCAAAGCACCCAGCTCTCACAACGCATGTTGCTGCCTCTTACCCCTTATTGGCCCTTGGCCAGCTGAAGGAGCTTTTCTCTGTTGTTCCTGTTGCCCCCTTTAAACTGATGCCGAAACAATTGGGGTTTTTTTGCCCTAAGTGAAGTTGGAGAGATTTTTGGCATTGTTAGTTCTTCTGAAATGTTCATGGTGCCAAAAACTATCTTGAGGTGACTTTACTTTGTAAACCAGCCTTTCTCTGACTGTTACAAATACCCACTGTAAATGCCTTTCTGAAGTTCTGTGGCTGGATCCTCAGTTGAAGCAGTGCTGCCATTGCTGCCATTTGGTTGTTTGAGTTTGGTTGGTGAGAATATTTAGGGAGTGACTCAGTAGCAAGTCTTAGTCAAAACAATTTCCAACAGGAGACAAAGTCTACTGAGTTAAGAGTTAATGAGTTGATTATGGATAAGGAAAGATGCTGCTCAGGCATTGCGTTTGAATGTATGTGCTTTCCAGGTTTTCCTAGCACCCACTTGCTCCGTGTTCTCTCCAAACTCAGGCATGAAAATCAAAGGGAACTGGAGAATGTTGCTTATAAATTATGGAGTTACTGCCTCATGGTTATCATCCTGTCATCAATAATGTCAGTCTATCCTTCACAATTCAGCTTTTTCTCCTGTCTGTTGTCAACTTGTAAGGTTTCTACAGCCCCTGCTTAAGATTGTTCCCCACTGCTACATCTATTCTCAGACTCTTGTGTGGAGTCTGGACAGTCCTGTGCTGATTTCTTCTTTTCTACTTCATATGTGAGCAATTCAGGGAGATTTGAATGATTCACTAATGGGATTACAGAGTAGCATTTCAAGACATCCTAGTACTGCCGTGGAGAGACAGCTGTGGAGAACCTGGGCAGAGACCTCTAGAGAAAGGGAGTCAGCAATGTGGCAGGTGAAAAAAATGCATTCAGGAGCTCTGTGGATTGTGGTGTGGTAAAGGAGGGGTAAGCAGAAGGCACAAATTAAATCCTGGAATTATGCATTATGTGCATAATTACTGCTAAATGTGACCTGTTTGGTTCTGCATTATCCAGCAGGAAGAGCAGCAAGGGGGTCGCTTCCAGCTCTGCTTCATTCTTAGGTCTCTTGTTACAGAGCTGCTGCCAGGCTGCTGGGCACCCTGTCCACCTCCTGCTGTGAAAACCACAGCAGAGCCTCCAGCATCTCTGGGGTCCCAGGCAAGCTCTGGTCTCTGCTCAGACCTGAGATGCACCCCAGGATGCACCCCTTCCCGCAGGAGATGTCACCAGCTTGGATGGCAGGCACTCCAGCACGAGAACAAAAGTTTTTCTGCCTTTCATAGATGGGGCTATTCAGGTAGATACGCCCAATATTGCTTTAATCCAGTTAGTTGGGGTGCCAGTGGCAGGTGAACCTCGGTAGCACGCACTTCATGCTCAGGCACCTGAACCTGCCTGGGTGCTGGCTGCAGGCTGGGTTTACAGCTCCCATGTAGACATTGCTATTGCTACCTAAGATAAGTGACCTTAAGCTGGGAATTATCAGCATTTCTGCCATCACACTTCTGACTGTACCACAGGTATCCATTTTATCCTCTCCACTGTAGGCATTTTGTAACAGAAACATGATGTTGAAAGGCCGAAATAATAATAAAAATTGTAATTAAGTTTCTTTAATAAGTTGTGAAAATGTAAATTGCCATCTATCCAAAAGACCCATTTTTCTTTCCAGTATCCGTTGATGGGCAGGATATAGCTCAAATATCTTGAAAAGGAATTTCTGAAAAAAATATAATACCCTGGTTTTGTTTCCATTCATTCACTGACTAAACCCTCTGGAAGTATCAACATGGCTTCTGACCTTACTGCAGCTTAAGTTCTTTCCCTGAGTGACTATCAAGAAAAGAGTCCTAAAATAATAGGGGAAAAAAAATAATGCCATGGAGAAAAATTTCTTGGGATTGAGAGAATAGGATTGGTTTTCACCTACCAATGCCCTAATTTTATTTTAACTTTTAAAATTCTGTTTTACAGATTGACTCTCCAGTCAGCCTCCCTATGTGTTTATTTGAGTAGCATCAACCTCCTTATGGACTCAACAAATGTATCACAAAATGGCATTGCTCACCGGGAATGCAGAACCTGAGTTCAGCTCCTACTCCTTTAATAACTTGGAAAATCTGTGCGAAGTGCAAAGCAAGAAAGGATTCTTCTACAAAAAGGCCAAACTTCTGCACCCTGGGGAAGACTTGTGCTACTTAGCCCACCTGGATGACCGGACCAGGTTTGTGATCATCAACGTAGGTGGTATTAAATACAAAGTTCCATGGACCACCTTGGAGAACTGCCCCTTGACCAGGCTCGGGAAGCTGAAGTCCTGCAACAATTACGATGAGATCATGAACATCTGCGATGATTATGATGTTAGCTGCAATGAATTTTTTTTTGACCGTAATCCTAGTGCCTTCAGAACGATCATGACTTTCCTGACAGCTGGGAAGCTGAGGCTTCTCAGGGAGATGTGCGCTCTTTCTTTTCAGGAGGAGCTTGTGTACTGGGGGATAGAAGAGGACCACCTGGAGTGGTGCTGCAAAAAGAGATTGCGACAGAAGGAGGAGGAGGCAGCTGAGGCCAGGCTGTATGAAGGGGAAATGGTATTCAGTGAAACTACACAACGTGCCTTCCAGGACAATAGCCGCTTGAGTTTGTGCATGCAAAAGCTCAGGGATATGGTGGAGAACCCCCACTCAGGGATCCCAGGAAAGATCTTTGCTTGTATTTCAGTCTCTTTCGTTGCCATCACTGCAGTCAGCCTCTGCATCAGCACCATGCCAGATGTCAGAGAAGAAGAAGACCGGGTGAGTGCAGCTTTTCTCAGAGTAAAGCATGTTTTGCATCATTGTCTCCTCAGGGAAGGTGAGGGACAAAGTCATATCAGCAATAACACAAGTACTGCAATCAGTATTTGTGATGGGGAGGGCTGGCCCGGGCAGAGCACAGGACGCATTACATCACTTCATGCTGAGGGAAGACTGGGCCAAACGCTGCCTTGCCAGCACAGCTTTGCCAGTTCACACCAGCAGGCAGCTTTACCTGACGGACTTTTTTCCTGACATCTCTAACCAGATGACAAACTGGCTGTTGTGGATATAAAAATCAGCCTTGCTTGAGGCTTAATGTTTTGAAGTTAGGTTAAGAGCTAAGAGGTCAGCTTTCCTTAAAGGTACTTTGAATGAACCCTCAGTACCCCGCTGTAGAAACCACATCTGAAATATTTTGATGAGGTGAAAGGTGGGGAAGCTGAGGCAGCTATTTAACAGGAGAAGCAAAGCAAATGTCCCAATTTTCAGACATGCTTGGTATTCGCAAGGGGAAGCTGTGGATGCTTCATGCCCTTGAAAATCAAGTCTTACAGATATTTTGTTTATTATTTAGTTCAAGAAATTTCCTAAGGGTTTAGTCCCTTATTTGTGCAAGTTTCCTAGGATTAGCTCTATGTAGCCAGCGAGAGCTCATCTGAAGATGGATAGAGAAGGACACTGTCATTTTCATTAAATATGTGCTGAAATGCAATTTATTGGGTTTGGGGGTGGGTGCTTTTCAAAGAGTTCATGGCCCCTTTGGTCCAAGACCGACACTAAATGTTTGGGCTTATTTTCCAGCCCCACGGTTGTTAAATGTGATTGTAACTTCAGCTACTAAGACAGTACTTGATGCCATAAAGTTCTGCCTCTCAGCTGAAGTCTCAGCTCTCCTGAAAGCAGAACCTTTGTCATCGGGTGCTGATGGCTGATGGCCACTAGCAACACAGAGAGGGGTCATTACCTGACAGGAGGCATTTACTGTTCTGTGGAGTTGAAAGTGAAAAGCAGGCTGATGGGTCCAGCAACTCCAGAGACCCCTGTGTTTGACCGGGGACCCTTTGCTTGCGAGGTATACTCAGGTGAGGCAGCAGCTGAGTTGTTTGATTTATAATCAGACTAATTCAGTAACTGCCAGGGAAAAAAAATAAAAGACAATACATTTGGTATGTTGTTGGTATCTGATTTGTTGTAAGATCTTTGGTTTAAGGGGCTTTTCATTATCTGAAATTTGAGGATAGTAATACTGGGTACTAGTTAAAACTATATTGTCCTAATACCTTTTTTAAAAGATGGTTTCCAAAACACATGCCTTTTACTGTAATTAACCAACAGTGCTGCAGTATGCTGCAATTTTAAGCACAAGGGATATTTTGCTGTTGAAAACTGAGATGTATTTAGCGTTCAGACATTCCTGGGTTTAAGTGAGAGTCAAGGAATTGCTTTTTGAATTACCAGAGTTCAGGCATCTTGTATTTTTACTCATGATCTGAACATGATAGGGAATCATAATAATAGGCTAATAATATTTGTTGGGTGGAGCAGGTTAATAATGAGGATAGAGCAAGTATATGAGCCTGGGTTTCTTGGAAAGGCAGGACCATTAAAAGGAGCACATTTTCGTAGTCAAATACAAAGCTGTACAGTGAAGGTGAATGCAGGCTTGGTCTTGCAAAAGCAAGAGTTTGATTCCCAAAACAAGACTCTAAATAGAATTTAGGCTACAAGCAACTGAATGGAAATTCCTATTGCAGCATGAAGTCAGAAGGGTTAATGTGATCCTTGAATATCTAAGCTAGGGAGCAGCGATTAGAAGCTGGAAGATGATTTTGTGCAGTGCTGGGGAGACTGACACCAGGATACTGCAGTCAGCTCTCCCGTTTGGCTTTTTTAATGGTGTTTTGAAAAATCAGAGAGGGTGAAGAAAATCTACAAATATGAGACACCTGGAGAAAATGACACACAATAAGAATCTTGAACATTTCAGTTTATCATAAAGAAGTGGATTAGGCAAGTAAGTGGTTTGTATGGGTGCAGGAGAACTGTACTGTCTGAAAGATGTTTAAATTAAGCAGGGAGAGGATGCATGGTTAAAAGATGAATCCTAATCCTAATAAATTCATATGGGAAACTAAGTGCCAATATTTAATACCATGGTGATTAATTACAGGAACAGACTGGGAAGAGAATTAGTGGATTTTATATTTTTTTGATGTTTTCAGTTCAAAGCTCAGTGCCCTTCTGGAAGGTAGCCTTCAGCTACACACACTCCAATCAAAAGTAAATTACTGATTTCAGTTCAAGTTACAAAGGTGAAATGCTCGCAGTACAGAGGAGATTCAGGATAAATGACCTGATGTTGTTCTGTGCCCTTAAATTCTAAAAACACAGCACACCTTCAAATAGTCTTTGTTCTGGCCTTTAGCCAGGGCAGGTCTGTGCATGGAGTGGAAATGGTTCTTTTGTTTGAGACAAGGTGATTCTCTAGCACAGGGAGCAGGTGAAGGATCACTTCTTGCATAGCTTAGTTCATACCCAATGTTCCTCTCCTGCTTCTGAATCAATGCAGGTCAACACTCAGTTGTAATTAGTCATGCCAGGAGTGGTACACAGTGATTGGGATGTAAACACCAACATAGGTCCTTTCAGCCTGAGTAAGGTTGGGCAGGGTCAGGCATCTCCTGCATGGAATTGCTTGTAGGGTCAGAGACCAAGGCTGCAAACTCCTTGGGTCTCATCTGTAGATGGCTTAGCCAGCCAGTGCAGTTCAGCAGGGAACAGGAGCTTGTGTGAATCCAAGGTCATATTGATCATCCGGAGCTGTGTCCCTAGAACCTGGCTTAAAATTCCTGCCCAGGGAATGCTTTTTGGTCTGGTTTTGCAGTCTCCTAACAAGCAGAACATGTATGTGCATCCCTCCTGGCTGAGGAGCTAATAAACAATAAGTACTGTTTCAAGGACCCAGGGTGCTAGATGTGTACACTTTGCAGGCTCCCTGGCTGGCATTACAGCTGTCAGGGTTCCATGTCAGAGCTGCTGTTGATACTCTGGCTAACGAGCAGTGGGCTTTCCCTTGATTTACCTGAAAACAGAAGCTTTACGTGCGACCTGTCTGTCCTGTGACTGCTTCAGGGAAAGAGGGAGGAAAAAACCCATTGCTGGAGAGCAGGTTTTCATACCCTGATCCTTTAATGTCATCTGAATGGACCAGCTGTTACACCTAGTGATGTCCTGCAGACTTCATGCAGATGTGAGTGTGGGACCTTAAAAGCTAGAAGTAATTACCAAGTGGGTGAGGAAATTATTTTAGGTGCCTGCCTATCTCTTTTAAAACACAGAAGAAGAATCGATCATACATTCTGTTTACTTTATTAGCGGCTCCAGATGCTCTAGATGACAGTGGCAGTCCCTGGTGGTTCAGCAAAGTGGGAAGGACTGTGTTCCCACGTACCAGGAGGTCTTCTGAGGAATGGTCACCCCGATTCATCCCCAGCACTACTCTTTTGGAAGTAGGATCATGTATTTCATATGCTGCACGGTTATCAGTGAAGCTAACAGAATCAGATCCCAAACTACTTTTTACTTACCAAACTAGGACATATACTTTATCTTGTAATTATTATTTTTTTTTATTTGTGCATAATAGCTGCTGCTAGAAATCTCAGGAAGGGGACATTTCAAATGCTTAAAGAAAACGAATCTGTGAAGAGAGTCAGTTTCTTCCATGTAAGGTGACAAAGCCATAAGTAATTTTTAATTTAAAAATGTTCAGAGTGGGCGATTCCTATGCAAGATCTAGATTGAATGGTGAGAAGTCCCCTCTGAAGGCAAAGTGCTGCTGAGACAAAATCATAGGAGGAGCCCTCAGGCACTGAGTTCTTTAAAGACCTCCACAAAAATGGTCTCCAAGATACGAAAATAGCCAGAGGCATAGAGTATCCTTAAGGCATTTGAGGCATATGATACCTTTAAGTGGGTTTCTCAACTCTAAATGAATGGCAGGCATCCAGTGACTCAAGGAAAGCAGCTAATACATCACAGGAGTCTTAAACCAGTTGGGGATACATCACAGCAAAAGCTTTAACATCACCAAAAGAGCTGAACAACCAAAAGACATTGAGAGAGTCAAGTGAAAGCCAGATGGTCACCATACCATCATACTCATTAATTTTTTTTCTTGGTGAAAACAGAAATGTTGACCATTTCTATCTGAAGGAGAAAGCTTCTTTCTTTTTTTTTTTTTTTAGACAGTCTTCCTCATCACAGAAAACAGGCGGTGAATTCAGAGATTAATCATTTTGTCCTGATTCACAAAAGCATTAATAGGCCTGAGTCCCACTGAGCTCAGTCATTTGTATGACCACAGTGTAAAGCAGGAGAGGATCAGAGACTTCTTCCATCTTCACGGTGCTTTCGAACGTATTGGGAAAAGCTCGTCTAATTAAAGATGCTGTGATAGGAAGTTACAGTTCAGTAACCTTCAGCTGAAGAACTTTACAACAAAGAGAGACACTCCTAAATAATGAAGTTAGTAATAGCTGATAAAGAAGCCAGGAACCCTTTAACCTTCTAAGCTTAATTTACAGGCTGCTTCAACTTTCATATTGGTGAGGTTGGGGAATAGATAAATTGTGAATGTGCGTTTTAAACAATCTTGTGGGCAAAGATTTCATTTCACGGGTAGTGAAATAAACAAAAAAATCGCACAAAAGTGGTTTCAGACAAGGTTAAGAGAGTCTTGTGTAATGATTCTCAGCAGCTTTTCATAGCCAAGCTGTTGATGCAGCTGGGTGAGCTGTGAGGTCAGTTGAAAGCTGTCTGAACAGCCAGGTCCAGAGGGCAGCGATCAGTGACACAAAGTCTAGTTGGAGGCCAGTAAGCAGCAGTGTACCCCAGGGGTCCATAGTGGTTCAAGTCCTGCTCAACATCTTCGTTAGTGATGCAGATGATGGAGCAGTGTACCCTCAGCAAGTTGCTGATGACACAAACTGTGGATGAGTGACAGGTAGGACAGAGAGTTGTGCTGCCATCTGAAATTACCTCAGTAGGCTGGAGAAACAGTGTAAAACTCGTGCATATTGAGGTACTTCTGGGTGAGGAAAACTGTTGATTTTGCATTAAATCCTTTGCTTATTTCAGTGAAAAGTAATGTAAAGGAGTAAAATGATTGCTGTTTTTAGTGCTTTCCATCCTACGATGGCAGTCTGCTTGAGACTCTGCCATGAAGCTTTTTGTTCCTGGAGAGCTCGTTTTTAGGACTTTCTCTCTTTTGTGACCATCTGTTTTACTGCATGTGATCCTGAGCCCTTCTTGATTTGAACCTAGAGCCACATGTTTATGCGATGCATGGATGGTTTGTTTTCATGAGTGAAAGTCTTAATAAAATTGCAGCTAGTGTCTTCTCTTCCTGTTCTAGAAATTACAAGACAGTCAACATAAGGTGTGTGTTAAAAAAAAAATCTTCCTGCTGGTTATGACAAGTCACTCTTTATGAGTGACTTATAAAATGAATGTTGGGGCATTGGACTAACTCGTTTCCCTGGGGATCACCTAAGAATTCATTACACCCTTCTTGCAGCTCTGCTGCTGAAATGCAAAAACCACACGAGTTGTAACAGTATCACCAGTTAGGGCATCTGAACTGGTCTGCTGATGTTCTTGTCCTCTACAGTGCAAGTTTGCATGTTGTGTCTGCTCTGGGCAGTTCAGGCCGCAGCTGGCTTGAGGCCAGGGAGAGACCAAATGACTGAGTAACAATCATCGCTGCCTTTCTGATACCACACTGTGCACAGGGAAGGTCCTGTAGACACATGAGACTCATGTTCGCTTTCACATTCTCATGCTCTTGCTTAAGTGATGTAGGACTCAGCAGCCTTGCAGAGCTGTATTTTAACTAAAAGTTAGGGGTTTCTTTTTTTTTTTTTCCTTTCATAAGCTTCAGGTAGTTTTTTTGGCTCAGATGGTACTTAAAATCAAAATGGGAACTCACTGTCCAGGTTAACAAGCTTCAAGAGCATCCTTTACCCACAGCTTCAATCAAAAGCAACGACCAAAAGTTTGCTCTGTTGTTCATGTGCTCAGTCTGCCTAATGTAGCTTCATCACCTCTTCTGTGCAGCCCTGCACTTAGATTGTGAATGCTTTGGGACAGAATGCCTTAAACACAAGGCATCGTAATAGAAATTAAAATTACATCTTTGCTGCTCTTCATGCCCATGGATACATTCTTCCTGCCTCAGCCCAGGAGATGAGTTTCTAAGCAATGAAATTTTTGTCTTTTCCTAAGTGAGACCAACTTAGTCCATGCAAGATGCAGTTACTGTATAACAGTCTTAGAGCCCAACACTGAGGAGTAACTGCAACACTCTGCAGTGCAAGTCTGAGCAATCACAGTGTGATCTACCAGTTCTTATATGATCGTCAGTGAAATTTGGTGTGCTTGTTGCCTTTCAGACAGCTCAGGTTTGTCTGAAAGCAGTTGAAAATGATGAAGCTTGAAAGAGAAAAGTGTGTTGCTTCTATGGGTCACACAGAGCGCTTAAAAATCACAGAGTCAAGGACCTGTGCACTGCTCAATCTAAACCTTAAACGTTGAGTTCTGTGAGTTTTTGAATGGTGTGAGTCTTTCATCTGACTCCCATGGAATTTGCAAATATAAAACTAATGGCAAAATGTTCTTTGCAGATAGCAAGAAGTGACGATTGTGTCCTTTGATCATTTTACTGGCAACTGTGCTTGTCTGTGAACCATCTGAATGATACAGTCCTTAATGTAAAAGAAATACATGAATTAATCTCTGTGGATCTGAATCTAAATCTTTCATTTACTGGTTATCCAAATCCAGCTGTTAGCGTTACCCAGCGTAACGTGTCCAGCCTATCTTGGTGTCAGTTTATTTTACCGTGTTCAGGATTGTTGGATTCACACACCAGGCTCTTTGGTGCCTCAAGTCCTTGCCCA
This sequence comes from Megaceryle torquata, assembly GCA_024611175.1. Lineage (NCBI taxonomy): Eukaryota > Metazoa > Chordata > Aves > Coraciiformes > Cerylidae > Megaceryle > Megaceryle torquata. Next base: position 46,222 of record JANIJG010018853.1, read on the forward strand.
CTGTGCCTGCTCTGCCCAGAGACCCCGGTCAAATGGCACAGCACATGCCAGCTTTGCCAGCTCTCTTTAGAGACCGTCCTACCCCTTTGCAAGGCTGCCTTAAACTGCTCATGAATAGAAGGTGTTTGAAGGAATGACGGGTTGTTCTTGACACTAGCTGTGTGGACCACGTGCTGGATAACAACCAGTTGTATTTAGTCGTGACTAAAGGAGCTCTCGCCATTTCTTCTCCCTGGCTTGCTTGCTCCTCTTGGGGCTGAAAAAAAATAAATTACTTTCTGCAGTCCTCCCTCACCTGGGGAAAAAAAACCCAAAATCCAGCCTTCCTGCTTGATTGAAGCTATTTAAACTTCAGTAGACATACCCAGTTGTTCTGTCATGGCAAGTCCTTCAAGAAAAGATAAAGGAAACAAGATCTCAGAAAGAAAATCTTTCTCTGTTGTATCAGGAGGGTTGGGAGGAAGGTTGTGTTTTCTCTAAGGGTTGCCTTTAGGTTGGGGGGTGGAAAAGGTTTGCACAGAGTCATGCAGTGAGCTTGCAGACCCTTTGCTCAGTATTCTCCACCTGAGAGAAGCTGCCACCTGAGCTGTGCGTGCCTGGCTCTCACCAGCCGCGCGGCTCACCGCAGTGTCTTTTCCAAGCTGCTTTTCCTGAGCAAAGAGGGAAATCCTTATGGGACAAGGAGGTGCCCTGGAAGATTTGGAGGACAGTAGGTTACAATAGAAGCTTTGAGAGTCACCTGAGACTCTCTGCAGTGTTTTAGGCTCAGAAATCAAAAAACTGAGAGTATATGAAAGTAACCCTGTGCACTGTCAGCTTGGGGATGAGACAAGAGTTGAATAAAATTCCTGTTGACTTGTTAATAACTTTATGCTGTGCTAATGAACTCTTTCAGTCTACAGGATATCTTCTCATGAATAAATAGCAGGCTTACATCTTCTTTTAAATATTGTATAAATATGCTGCAATATAACATTAGTGATAAATAATTAAACAGATGAGACTCTTCCATAAAAACATTGGTAACTTTGTCACGTTGTTAACTGCTTTATGTTTGATGCAATGTGGCTCACCCAGAAAAATGCGCTCCACATTTAATTTTATTTTTGTTAAATATTTCCCTGGTTCCACCACCATAGCTATCGGTAGCATTTATTCTCCTAACTTTCGGGTAAATCATCCAGGGAGTCTCTGAAGCAATCTCACAATAATAGTTGCCTGGCCTCCAGTCATGTTTGTACAGTTACTACAGCTGCTCAGTATAGCCTGCTCTCTAATACACTCAGGGTACAGCATAAGCTCCTTTACTCCAGATAGCTCCACTGCCTTTTGCAAGAAAGCTGTGGGCTAATTGAGTGCTGTCCTAGGGGTCTGAGAGAGAGAAATCTTTCATTTATTTTTAATAAAAATATCATCTGGGTATTCCATCTCAGGGCTCTAGGTTGTGTTGCTACCAGTTCGGGAGGTTTGGAATGAAAGCAAGCGACCAGATTTCTGTTTGGCGAGACCTGGCATAGCTAGGCTGAGGTAATGAGCTGATTCATGTGTACAGCACTTAGAAAGATTGCATTAAATCATTTAACATTATGAATACTTACCTTTGCATTGATTAAAATGTGGCGATTGAGATGAAATAGAGAAGATTCTTTTTAAACTGAGGACTTCTGCAGTGTCCGTGGAGACATTTGGGTTTAAGTTAGAAGACAGGTATACAAAAAAAACCCAACAAACCAAAGGTTAAACCATTTTTTGCAATAGGTTTTTAACAAAGGCTGAAGAACCAAAAGAAAACTATAAGGTTGCTGGATTTTCTAAAGGTAAGCATGATATTAGTTCCAAGTAAAACCGTGAAAAAGATGTTACTGAGGACAACCAGCAACATTTTTGAGGACAGCAGCATCATTAATTCTAGTCTGTGTAGAACACCTCTCATTAGCCACGCTTAGTGTAAATTTTATGAAGTTTATAAGATTTTCTGAAAAAAGATGTAGCTGCTTCTGTGAGATATTTGAATTAGTGCCACACAACATCCTTCCTTAATAAAAACAGCATTTAAAGAAAAACTGACCCCCCTTATTAAATGTTTACAAAGTTTCTCTTAGTTTCTCTTAGACTCAAAGCAGCAGAAAATGAGAAATCATCATTGAGTGACAGTGCACACAGAAAGGTTTGCAACTGTCTCTGGTGTTGGCCCAGAGCTACTTAGGTGTTTTGCTGGTGATTTGGGAGAAAACGTAAAGCAATTGCAAATAAAATGTACGGGTAGCACAGGAATGACACAGGGACTGCAAGTATCTGGCACAGTTAGCTGAACTGGTTTGAACATGGGGAGGTAACTGCACATTAATCAGCAGAGTGTAAACCTCTTGAGTGTAGAGAGCATGGACAGTCCAGGACAGAAAAGTCTTTTGGAAAGTGGGGACTTAGAAAGGATTTAGGGTGCTGGTGAACTCCTGGCTGTATATGGTTTCCCATCTGATGTGCTTGTTAGGAGGCAAAACATGAGGCTTGAGATACTGTGTCCAGGTTGGTTATCCACTAAGCAGGCAAGATGAGGAGAAAAATTAAAAGAGTTATTTAAAATCTGAAAATTCTGCTTTATAGTGAGACACTAGAAGAGTTTTTAAGGCAGTAAACAGCAGGGTAAGAGAATGTCTGTGGACAACAGTGAACAATAACTGTAACGTGCAGCTAGATAAACTCATGCTGTAAATAAAATGTATTACAGTGTGGGCAATTAACAGTGGAAAATGTTTAGAGATGCTTGAGTGCATCTCATATAGTTTTTTAATAATTCTGTCAGTCCTAAAATTTACATCTCAGTTCAGTCGAAACCACGCGTGTGATTCATGAGCCACTTGGTAAGATCCTCTGCTCTGCAGGGCCTTAGCTCAAGAGCCCCTTCTGGCCTTACAGGTCAGTGAGCAGTTGCCGTCCCATCCCCAGCTCACTTGTGCAGGAGGTGCCAGCGGGGATGCTGAGTGGCTGGGGCTTCCTTGGCCCTTGTGCATGTTCAGCCCTGAAGCCATCAGTGAGGTGCAATGAGCAGTGGCAGGTCATAATTGTGATTAAAGGTGAGGGCAGCCAGAAAAGCTCAGAAGCCTGGAAGCTTTCTGAAGAGGAGTGATGTGGCTCAAGTCTGGCCTCATGAAGACAGCATCCTCCCCAAGGCTCTAGTGCTGACCGTGTTTACAGGGGGTGCTACAAGGGGTTGGGAACTGCAACTGTCAGGGCTTAGTCCCAGTATTAGCTGCAATCGTGGGTCACTCAGAAGCAGGGTGCCTCAGCTGGAATGGGCTGCTCACCAGGGTACATGCCAGCCCAGCCTTCTGGCCATTCACTGGCAGGGCCAGCCCCCCACCCCCCACTCCCCTTACTGCCTTTGCCTCTGCTCCAGATCATTTTTTGAGCCTGGTTACAAACAGGAAATAGAGAGAATAGTGTGAAGGTCCCATCCATCCAGCACATCCTGAGCTGTGCTGGGAACTTGGCGCACAGTGTGCTGGGTGGGGACAATGACAGAGCAGAAACTGCAGTACCCTCCTGGAAGGTCCACACACTGAGTGTCTGTGGGTCCTGTGGGTATTTTCTCCCAGTCCACAGCCAGCTGCCTTCATACACAGTAGAGATACTGACTAATTTAAGGCAAACTGTGCAGTTCTTACATCTGAACTGCTGTCACAGAAAACACTGTTACTGGTGCCTTAAGCAGAAAGAGAGAATAGAGAGCGTGCAGGTCTTGCTGCGGTCAGACCCACCTTGCAAAAAAATTCATCCACTGTGCAAGAGCAGGAGCAGAGCTCACAGCATGTCAGTGCATGGGCACTGCAGGAGCAGACTGCCAGCTGCCACCGAGCCACCGCCAGCAGGCAAGAGATTCTACCCACAGGCAACACGGCGAAGCTTCGCCTGCTTTCAGATAACAGAGCAAGGAGAAAGAGCTGGCAGGGCAAACAGGTTTGGAAAAAAATGTAGGAGGAAAAGAGTAAGCTTGACCCTGTCCTCCTTAACTCCATGAGAAAAAATAAACAGCCCCAACTTTTACAGCAGGTTACAGGGTTGCAGGAACCAGTAAAACTATTGTGGGTCAGTAAAATAGAAGCAGCAATGAGTGGGAGGCAGGAGGAGAAGAGCTTGATTGAAAGAATAGGAAACTGAAAGATTGGGAAATCGAAAGACAGGGATTGAAAGAATGGGAAAATGAGGGGAAATAAGAGGAAAAATACACTTTAAAATGCTGTTAAGAATCAGTTGTTCTTTTAAATACAAATATTGAGACGGGGAACAGATGGAGATTCTATTTTAGCGAGATGATGAGCTTCAGCTGAAAAAGAAGAAAGGGGACCATGGGTTTAGAGAGACTAGAGCTCTAGACACCATATTTCTGCCTGTAGCTGTGAGCATGGCCACTGCAGAGGAAAGCATTGGGTGTTGCCATCCCCTGAGGAAACTGAACTGCCCATTAAGTGCCCTTGGTGGGGACTCAGCCCCACGCGGTTTCTGCAGCGCTTTGATTTACGCTGCCACTTAGGGAGATAACTCCTAGCAGGGCTGTGCCACTGCCAAGTGCCACTGCTTCAGTTTTTTCCAAGCAGGGACTGAGTCTAGCTTGTTTCGGGGTGCTAGGATAGAAAATACAAGCTAGGATTATTCTCCTGAAACCTGCAGGTTTGCTGATTTGCAAGGTAACTGGGCTTCTTCACATAGAAGCTCGGGATCAAGCATTTGCTTAGAATCACAGAGAATGGATTTTTTTTTCTAAAGACATTGTGTTTTCCAAGCCTTGGGGAATGTGGTGCCTCTATCAGCACTAGAAAAGAGAATAGGATGGGAAGGAAGATTTCTGGTTCATGTGAAGTCAGGGGGAGAGGGGGACACTTGTCAGCAAGGACGTTTCTGGTGCTTTATTATTCTCTTGTTGTTTTTTTTTTCTCCCACTTTCAGTGAAAAAGTAGGCCAAGACCAAGAATAACATTCTGGAAATAGAAAATTCCAAGGTAATTCTTTACTCAGAAACACTCAGAACATTGGCATTTCTAAAGTGAAGCTGTTCTTTGGAGGACACCATTGCTTGGTGAAATCACCATTCGTTTTTCTGCATTCCTGCCTCTGCCCGTGGCAGTGACTCTGATGAGCAAAAATCCTCTGCACTGAGCAGCCCCCTGAGGTCGGGATGTGCAGGTTGTGCCTGGTCCAAGCACAGCAGATGGGGTGGGAGCTGTGGACGTGCCTGGGTGGCTGTGTCACCCACCGAGGGGGTCTGCTGCAGGGCAAAGGTGCTAGAGCAAGCCTTATGGGCAGTGGCCTGTGGAGTCCCGCCGCGGATGCCGTGAGAGCTGAGGAGTTTCAGATACAATACCTTGTGCTCGTGGACCTGCGTCTTCTTCTATAGCTGTTTGTTTTCAGACAATTTCCAGATTGCACTGAGAGGTTGTAAAATTACCAGAGCAGACCCCAGGTACAAACCCAGCGTTTTGACTCAGAATTTGTTCAGACAAGTGGCAGTACCCCCATTCCTGTTCATATGGGTGGTGATTCTTTAAATATTATTAGCCTACATGTGTCTTACACACATGCACAGATAAAAGCTGTGCAATAAGCAAGGTAGGGATCTCAGATCCCCTGAGGCACAGCTCCAGCAGCATCGAGCACATTATGGGCAGGTAGGACTTGGTGGGGTCCTCTGAGGTGAGTGCAATCTCTTGTTGTCATGAGTACCACATCACACCACCATTTATAGAAACTGAGGAGCTTCAACTTAAAAGATCTCTGGTCATCCCTGTTCTTGCAGGGGGGTTTTTTGAAACCTCATGCATCTTCTAGACAACTGAAAGCTGATTTAGCTCTTTCTTCTTCTTCCATCACCATCCTTTCAATTAGTGAGGGGTTGGTTCTCTTTGCAAATAGCTGGTGCAAACTGAGCATGTTAGGTCCCTCTCCTTCCCACTCCTGCCTCACCTGTTGAGTGCCACTGCTCAGCTGACTGTATTGTCCTTCCCAGCCACTCCTGAACAAAGTCAGCTGTTGTAGCATAACCAAGTAGTGAGTTATCCTGTTAGACTTTGCACTGAAAAGGATTACAGAATGATCATGTGTCCCATTCTGTGGGCTGAGCTGCAGAGTGTAAACAGACAGGTAGTAGATGGAGATAGCAGTTCGTTCAGCAGGTCCAGGTAGACCTGAATGAGAACGTTTGACCGTGCTATTAAGCAGTGTTTCTCTTCATCCTCGTGTTGTATTTGTAGACAGTAAACAGGTCTCTTCTCAGCCTTCATTAGATGATGGAAAATAAGTGAAATAAATTTAAGATAGGTTTTCCGTTCCACTGTCCATCCAGGTAACCTTGGGTTACTCTTCCGACTCCTTCCAGTTTGAATCATCCTTGTTGAACTGGGTGGTTCTTGAACAAATCAAATCCTTCCCTTACATATTGGATCACTGAGCTCCAAATACAAGTGTTGGTTTAGTGTGTGCATGTGTAAAGCAAGAAGTCTTGTGGTAAGCAAGAAGGAACTGGTGTCAAGGCTTGGTTCAAGGGTGAAAAACCATGGGTTGTGAGAAGCTGTGTGTACTCCCTGTAGTGAGGCAGATTAAAACCCGGAGAAAAACAAAGAAAAACAGGGTGAAGGGAATGTTAGCCCGTGAGGAGGTCACTAGGCAGTGAGAATGGAGCAGAGTCTTAAGAAGTAATCTTAAAGCAAATGTTAGCCAGGGTACATGGCCCCTCCCTGAGTTCCAGTATAGCCCCCTCCTGGTGTGTGGTATGATCAGACTGGGAGACAGTGGCAGCTGGCTGCTGGAGCACATACTGTTCCCTCAAGCTGCTACCAGCTGCAGTCACCAAGTCTCAGGAGTTTTAAGATGTTAGATGTCTTTACAACCCTCCCAGCCTCTCCAGGCGAGGTGCAGTGCTGCTCCTGACAGGAATCTGAAAATCAGACAAGTTGGTGCTGTTCCATTTCATAGGCATTTATGGTCTGGTTTGGTATTTATGCGTTTCTTACTTCTTGCAGATTTTAGGTCTTGGTTGCTTTCCATAACTTAGAGCCAGATAGATAACAAATACTGTTGAGTTTGGAGAAGTGTTGCTGAAAGTGGATGCAGGTGTGAGGAAAGCTGGTTGACAAGAAGGTACTAAGGAGGGGGCATTTTGTGTAGTACTACTCAGCTGCTTTCCATTCTTCCCACCAACTCTACAGGGAAAGCAGGACAGTGAAGTGAAGAACGTTATCTACCTGTGGCAGGGACAGCAAGTGAAGAAGGCAGGGAAATGGAGGATGGCCCGAGGATCGTGACAACAGTCTTGCCTGGTAAATAGGTGATCAAATCCCCCGTGTCAGTGTCGTTCTCCACAGTTCAGATGTCTATGCCAAATCCACGCAGTCAGCACAGCTGCCAAGACATCTTCAATATTTGCAGGGAAGAAGGTGACAGTTAAACAGGTCTCAAGGCTCAATATTTGTGGCTTAAAAACCCAAGTTCTACCTACAGTATCTAATTTTAGGTCATGCAGTATAGGGCTGAGTTGGCCCAAAGCAGCAGGCTGCTCATGGATGGGGCAGAGGAACTGAAGAAAACCCAGCTGGTTCCCTCTGCAGGCGCCTGGATTTCTGGGGACCATCGGTGTCTGCTGCCTGTTTAGTCTGCAGGGGTGGTCCTAGGCTACCACAGTGCACGGGTAAACTCCTCATGCCCATGGTCTTCTCTTTGCTCCCAGCCCCTTTTCTGAGCTGTCCGTGAACACAGCCATTTGGTGCCATGGCTGTACGTTGAAGAGCGGTTTGAGACAGAGCCTCAAGGCAGGTAGCTGTGTTCCAGTAACCCCCTGGCTACGCGTCTGCAACTGAATAGCACAGCATGGAGTTTTACCAGCTGCTTAGACTCTGGCTGTGGAATTTAGCACACCCTGAAGTTACCTTCTAGCAGTTGCTGTAGTCTTCTGGCATCTCCCTTGTTCCAGTTATGTTCCATGTTTCTTTTCAGCTTCACTGGCAGAATAAAAAATGACAGGCTGAGAGGTTTTCAAAAGTGGTCATCTGGGGCCGTGCTGTCTCGGGATCAAAGGAGATCCAGAGACACAAGTCTGAAGTAAGTATAGCTCCTGCCCACCTCCTTGACCTTTGTCTTCAACAAAGACAAGTTGTACAGGAACAATTGTACAAGAAGTGTCGTGTATCCATATGACTGCAGACTGCCTGGACCACCCTCTCCGCTGAAGGCCAGGCTCTGCTTACCTTTCCTGACAGATGGAGCACGAACTAAGCCCTGGTTACAGATCAGAGTGTGTACAGCAAGAAGCAGAGGGCTCTTTCATGTCCACTTGGCAACTTTAAAAGCAGAAACCATTAACTCTGAATTCACAGCCAGCCAGCTCTGAGGACAGACTGCAGTAGCTGAATCATCTTTGCCCGGGAGCGCAAGAACCAGAGCAGGCTGGCTGCAGGCTCAGCCTGACCCTGGCTTTAATGGCAGAGGTACTGAATTACAATCACCAAGTCCATAGGTGGTCAGTAGTGAGGGGAGAGTGCCTGTGCCGAAGGCAGGATGTGATTCTGCCCTTCCAGCGGTGTCACGCAGTCATCCTAACTGTGAAAATGAGCTAGACACTTCCATCAGAAAAGCACTTCTCATCAGAAAATTGCTTTCCATCAAAAAGTGCTAGTGTCAGCAAAATGTTTGGGGTTTGCTGGGGAGGTGTGTTGCTGGGGAGGGCGATGCTTTGCTGGATTTTTTCTCAGGGAAATCTTCATTTCGCGGTGACACTTGGGATGGGAGAGGGCGATGACCCAGAACCCAGTGCTGCAGGAGCTCCTGAAGGCTGGAACAGAGACAGGTACCAGCTCCCACCCTTCTGGCTTAGGTAGGGGCAGGAGGGTGATCTCTCCTGAGCTGGGCAAATGCTCCAAGTGTTGGGCTGCTGAAGAGTTGGAAGGGGGGGGTGGGGGGGCGTCTGTCCTCTGAGTCTCCCTGCAGAGGTTCGTTCAAACAGGCAGCTCAGCCTGACACCCGGATCTGAAGGGAGCAATGGGCAAGTGGAAGAGAACAAAAACACTCTGGAGGGAAGGGATCCATCCAGAGGGGCCTTGACAGGCTGGAGAGGTGGGCCCGTGAAGTTCAACAAGGCCAACTGCAAGGTCCTCCATCTGGGTCGGAGCAATCCCAAGCACCAATATAGGCTGGGCAGTGACTGGCTCGAGAGCAGCCCTGAAGAAAAGGACTTGGGGGTGCTGGTGGATGAGAAGCTCAACATGAGCCAGCAGTGAGCTCTTGCAGCCCAGAAAGCCAATCGTGTCCTGGGCTGCATCAAGAGAAGCGTGGCCAGCAGGTCGAGGGAGGGGATTCTCCCCCTCTACTCCACTCTCGTGAGACCTCACCTGGAGTCCTGCGTCCAGTTCTGGAGCCCCTAGTACAGGAGGGACATGGATGTGCTGGAACGTGTCCAGAGAAGGGCCACGAGGATGAGCAGGGGCTGGAGCACCTCTCCTGTGAGGACAGACTGAGAGAGTTGGGGTTGTTCAGTCTGGGGAAAAGAAGGCTCTGAGGAGACCTTATTGTGGTCTTTCAGTATTTTAAGGGGGCTACATGAAAGCTGGGGAGGGACTTTTTAGGCTGACAGGCAGTGATAGGACTGGAGGGAATGGATTACAACTAGAGATGGGGTCGATCCAGGTCAGACATTAGGAAGAATTTCTTCCCCATGTGAGGGTGGTGAGTCCCTGGAGCAGGTTGCCCAGAGAGGTGGTGGAAGCCCCATCCTTGGAGATTTTTAAAGGCCAAGCTGGATGGGGTTCTGAGCAACCTGCTCTAGTGGGAGGTGCCCCTGCCCATGGCAGGGGGGTTGGAACTGGATGATCTTTAGGGTCCCTTCCAACCCTGGCAATTCTATGATTCTAGTATCATTAATGAAGATAGTAAAGAGCACTGGTCCCAGCACAGACCCCTGAGGGACACCACTCGTCACCTTTCTCCATCTGGACATTGAGCTCTTGCCAATCACTCTCTGGGTGTGACCATCTAACCAGTTCTTTATCCACTGAACAGTCCACCCATCGAACCCGTAATTCTCTAAGTCAGAGATAAGGATGTTGTTGGGGACCGTGTCAGAGGCCTTGCAGAAGTCCAGATGGATGATGTCCATAGGTCTACCCTTGTCGACTGATGCAGTCACTTAATTGTAGAAGGCCACTAGGTTGGCCAGGCAGGGCTTCCCCTAGTACATCCATGCTGACTCCCTAGGATTACCTCCCTGTCCTCCATGCACCTTAGCAGATCCTCCAGGAGGATCTGTCATGTACCTTGCCATAGTTCAGTAGCCACTGACCAGCATTCTTCTCATACCAAATCCCATGCTGAATTCAACAGCATTGTTGTAGCTGCTAAGAAGAAAAATTACCTCTGTCCCAGCCAAAATCAGGACACCGCTTCAGATCAGTTCACCTGGAACAGAGTGGGTTCTGAAAACTGTAACGTCAGCAGAACTGGGAGCTCTCTGTGCCAGGGTCAGTGGAATGAGCTGTGCAATAGGAGGAGAGTTTTACTGAGAGAATATGCAGCTGGAAACTGATAGGAAAATGTTGGACTTGCTGTTGTCTGTGCTAGATTCCTACATATTTACTGACTTCTTTTGCCGTAACACCTACAGTGCTACTTGTGGATCAGGTCCCTGCTGTCAGGTGTCGCTTTGACTTCATACAGTGGGGATGGTGGTGTCTGTAGGACTTCCAACTTTTGCTTTTAAGACTTCTCTTACTAAAATGAACCTTGACAGCTTTTTGCTGCGTGGGGAAGTTGGGATGATGCTATAAACCAAGCTGACAGAGTGACTGCAAGTGTGAAAGATTGTTTCTTATGGCCTGCTGGTGGGATCTTGCTCAGATACCGAGAGAACATTATGCAATTCCTCCTCCTTTTTCTAAGTGCCCGAGAGCGAGGATAAAATACACTGCTCTCTTGTGCAAAACGTACAAAGGATTTTGCATGCCCAAGTGAGAAGCTTGTTTTGGGTACTTCATAAAGTCCCAAAAATTTGTGTCAAGGAGAAACTCATATCACGGGATCCTGTTTGTTTCTTGTTCCTCCTGCTGATTAAATTCTGTAATTGTACGGGCTGCCGTGCTGTGCTCTTGGGCTACCTGCCATGGCCTTGGTGGTGTGTGCAGTGTCCCACCTGCTGACCATGCTGCCTGCAACCTGTAACTTCCCAAAGAGCTCCCCAGAGTAATGAGGTCTGTAGTAACTCTGGTGTTTTCCAGTGTTGGGGTGAGTGGAACTGTCTCTGTGAGCTGATGTAGGTGTGTATGGGCAGAGGATGGGATACTGCCTGGGACAGCAGCCAGCCTGTGGGAGCTGAAACTGTGTCCAGGGGTGTGGAAGGTGGTGATCTGGGTGCACCAACACCAGTCAGTTTCTTTTCAGAGATCTCTTAGGAAAAGAGATAAGCAGACCTTTTGTGTTTGGGCTGGTTTGAGGTTCTTTTGTACAATTGGCATTTGCTGTTTTGAGAAGCCCAGGACTGGAATAGCAGGATTACTGCAATAGGATTGAGTCGTATGGATGGAATGACATAGTCTTCTCAATGACTAGTTAGTCTCTGTTCTGGTTTGAACATTCACTTCTCTTGTCTTCATCACCCTGACCATGCATGAATTGTTTTATGGCTGTTGAAATACTAACAAAATGTAAGCCCCTCCCTCTCATTATTTGCATGTTTGACTCATACAGGAAAAGAGTTCTTTTGTTTTTACAGTATTAAGTAAACACTGAAAAATTCTTTGTCTCTTTTAAGTCTGATATATGAAGTCTGAGTTCCCTGAATACTGCAAATGTCCCAGTTGTTCACTTTGTCACATAAGGTGATAGTGTTGGGGTGAAAATGCAGAATAACAATGGAGACCCCCCCATTCCCAGGACTGGAAAGCTGTTCTTCTCTGCAGACCTGCCGTAGTATCCTAAGGCTCTTAACTGTCTCTCCCAATCTGATGTTCCTCCCCTCCCAGCTCCTGCTTAGGCAAAGGTAGGAATCACATCTGTGAGGCAGAAAATAAACAGCATGCTTCTGTCAGGGCTGGCAGTGCCCCTAGAGCAAGCTGGCTTCAGGCCTCTGGAACTGAATTAGTGCCGCTTCAGCAGGCGCTCATCTTCCTGCGAAACAGCGTAACCAGCTTGGAGAGTGGTGTTTGTTTCCCTGATCCTGAGTAACGTGAGTGTTCTGGCTTTACTTTTAAAGCTGCAAGAACCCTACGGTGGTCCTGGACACTTTCCTTTAGTCCTCTTGTCCAGGTAGTGTGGTGTAGGCCACGTCCTGTTTGCTTGGCCTGTTGGTGTCCATGGCAGCTGTGTGATGTCCTGTAGCTGTGAGCTATCTTAGAGGGCTGTGTTGCCTGTGAGACTGAATTTGGGGATTGGTGTCTGGGGAGATGTATTTCACCCAAGTATGTTTTGTTGTGTAACCTTTATTGTCTTGGGCTGGAGGGTGGTGAAAATTCTACAGGTGGTGGGGGTTGTTTGAAGTCCCTATGAGAATTACATTTCCAGTTTAGCTCTCTCTTGTGTTAGGAGTTTTCTTTTACTTCCCCCCCCCCTCCACCCCGGTTTTTACGAGGTAGAGGAACTGCAGCAATACTTCCAGTTTAATTTCCAGTGAGGCAGTGGTGATGGCAAATTGTTATGATCAGAGAGCAGATGGCCACGCTTACGTGTGTTTGTAGTGGGTGGATGTTTATGCTGTAAGCAACACTTTCCAGAGGAATCCATTAGTGAATGGCCAGTAATCTCATCAGCAGGAGAAACTAACCTTGCAGTGACCTGCGGCTGGATTTGCCATCATAATAGCTTCCAGTTAATTGTGCTCAGCCTCTCTTAAATGCTGGACTGTATTTTTACATGCAAATGCACTTGTAATTGGAGCTGTTTTTTTAAAACCTGATGTAAACGGTTTTAACTGCTCTGTAATTCTGAGTAAGTCTCCCCCCCCCCCCATTCCCTGAGTAAGAGACAAATACAACAGTAGCTAATTCTAGTAGCCCAGGGGAATTTGGCCACAGTCAGCAATGCAGGCTGAATGAGCTTTGGGACCATGGGCATGGGGCATAGGCTGGGCCAAACTTTTCTTCTCCTCCCCGCCCAGTGCAAGGGAAGCCTTATCCAGAGCACACTGCCTGCAATTGCACACATCAGTTGTGTTCTGTATTTCCTTCCTTGTTGTGCCCTCTAAATTTGTTATGATAATGGCTCTCATGTAACCCACCACAGATCCACCGATGGTAGAAAGAAGTGGGGGACTCGGGTAAGTGGAACTGCTGTTCTAGTAGCAGGTGGCGTCTTCGGTAGCGTGTGGAAGCTCAAGATGCTGTGCTTTTCCTTAGCGGTGTGCCCCTAGGCAGCAAACACGTGGCCGTTGGTATTGCTGTGGCCTGCTGGGCTGTTCTGCACGGGAGGGTTTCCAAGGAAGCTGGTCGAGGACTTTCCCGTCTCTTTTCTGTTCCTAATTGGTTGACTTATAACAAAAACGGTCTCTTTCTGGTGGAATGGCTATAGTGGAAATGCAGTGTTGCCTGAGAGCGCATGGTAGTGAGCTTAACACGGAGCTCTGACAGAGAAGTATCCCAAGTGTGCTATAAAACTGGAAATGGCAAGAAGAGGGCGATGGTGGTCGTGCCTGTGAGGCTGAGGTCTCGAGCAGCATGATGTGCTCAGTGAATGGTCTTGGTAACTCTGCTGGGGAGGAAATTTAGGAAGCCTGTGTGCCTCACAGTGCAGGCTGAAGGAGCTGGGAACACAGCAGTGTGTTTTCACCAAATCTCTTCCTCAGCATCTGTCTTCAAGATATAAAATCTGGCAGAAGTGAGCCCAGAGAAGCAGCTCACTGGGATGTGCCTGCAGCCTTCCTGTTGTGAATCTCATACACTTCAAGGGCTGCATGTGGAAAGCTTCCGCCCTTTTCCTGTAACACTTACTGTGTCTGATGGGGACTTACTCATCAAGTAATGCAAGAAGAGGAGCTTGGAGGATCACTGGTTTTCCTGAAGGGTCTCATTTTCCTATGGTAGAACCTTGTGCAGTCACATAAGAGTAAAGCCCTTCAGTCAAGAGTGGCCACAATTCGAGTTCCCCTCTCTGTGTTACGCACAGGAAAGTCTCAGTGGTCCCCACCAAGCATTGTCGGGGAGCAAGCAGGAATCAAACTGGAGGAATGGGGGAGGGCAGGAGAGGACAAATTATGGATGTTTAATTCCCATGTCTTTTGGACTTCCTTACTTCCCCCAACCTTGGTCCAAATTAGATGCAATTTGATAAATTGATCAGTGTGTTCTGCACTCCTGGTCTTTCCACTCGGATGTCTAGAAGCAGACAAGGCAGACAAAGAATAATTTTTATTTTAAAATTATTTATTTTCCCCCTAGGAAGGTGTTATGTTAAACCCAGCAAGCTAGTAGCTGTGGGTATCTATTTCTTCATAGGGCAAGTGCTATTGTTTTTATGATTTCACCTTAAAAATGAAAAATTGAGAAAGATAAGGGTTTCTTTTGCACAGAAGTCCTTGTGTGGAGAGGATGCATGACTGGTATGATGAGGCACAGCTCTTTGGTCTCTCTGTACGGTGTTGACTGATGAATGAATCTGCTTCTCCTTTCAAAATAAGAGGTTTGCTGCTGGCTTCAGAAGCAAAGACTTAAGCTTCTGTTTTCAGAATTTCTAGGATCAGTCCACAGGGATGTTGTAATAAGGTTCTCAGATGCTCCTGCGAGGGGATTGTGACTGAGTTACTGTATGTGCATCTAGATTTGGCTGGTGACTTTCTCTTCCTCAGCCTCTCATACCTGTTACTGTTAGGATTTCCCTTTTCCCGTGCTTAGAATCAAGGATTGAAAGTAATCGAGTGAAACACTTGTCATCTTTGAGGTGATTTGTATATTTTATTATTTCCCTTTTTTTTTTAGGTTTGGAAGGCGTTTTGAATCTCCTCTTTTGTGGCAGAGCATTATCATGATCATTACTATGTTACTGATGCTGAAACTGTGTACTGAAGTACGGGTGTCCAACGAGCTAAACGTAAAACGCCGCTCTTTTGCAGGTTAGTGACAGGTTTTTACAGGATAAATCTTTTTGAAAGCACGTTGTGTATTTGGACAAAAGTTCTCTCTGCATTGCAATCCAGTCCCCCTTCTTGATAATTCAGTGTTGTACTTTCTGAACTTCTTTTTTTGAAACAGCTTTTTTTTCCAGATAAATATGTAAAGCTATGATTTTATTTCAAACAAGTCTTGGTTCAGTCCAGAAATCAGAATTCTCTTTAACATTTCACACCACGCTCTGAATACAGAGCTGCTTGTCATGCCATTGTGCTAGCCTGGAGGTTTTTTTTAAAGATCTTGTCCAGAATAAGAAGCTATTTTCTTCAACTGTACTTTCTACCAAATTCCGACATATAATCATACACTGTTAGCTGAATCTTTATGTTGCAATTGCAAACCCTTGCTGTTGTACATAATGTATTTTCTACTTTTTGAGTTACTGGCTGTCAGAATAGGAGGTGCTGTCATAACATACTTGAAAAACGATGTCTTTCTGTAAACCATTTCCTTGGGTTTTAACGTGGGATTAGTTGGGGTTTATGGAAATTGTTTGCTTTTTTTTATTTCCCCCGGTTATGTGTTAATTTTCAGGTATTGATAATTTCAGTTGAGGCCAGAGTATTATTTTTTATTTCATGAAAGGTTAAAGCTTCACGGAAAGTCCCTACTTTTTTTCCTAGATAAGAAATGTGAGGGGTAGTTACTGAGTTTCTCCGTGCTGACTTTGACTTGGAGCGTTGTACGCTACTGCTTATTACCAAGAACAGATCTGATGCTGTCAGCTTTTCGTCACTTGTTTTGCTGATATGGGTGTATAATTTATTCTCTTCGTCTATTTTCTTCTCTCGTTTCCTAATAATTGAGAGTCTGATCCAGTTCCAGGTATCCACAGGCACCATTAGGAGGCAGCAGCTGCTGGCTGTGCAGTAGGGTAATTTATCTGATAGCTAAGGGAGCTCCTTCCCTTCCTGCTCATTGTGGGGCATAGTGTGAAACTATTCAGGTAAGTGAATTCATGTGGAAGAGGAGCTTTGCTCCAGCTCCCTAGCACAAGCTGCTGTGTTCATGAAGCTTCTTAGTTTGGCAGGGTGAATGACTTAGAAACTACTTTGAGCCAGATTTAGCAGTGGTTAAAATACAGGAAGCATTTGGGAGGGGCAGATAGGCTTTCTCCTCTTCTGCTCTCTGTGCCCCTGCTTTGTGAAGTGACAGAAAGGTTCCTCTGTTTGCCCTTTCTGAGGGGAAGTTATCCTCTTGCACATTCACACAAAGCACTCTGCAGGGTCCTTGGGTAGCCTCTGGACAAAAAGGGAGGCTATTTGCTTTAGTATATGGCCCTCTTTAAACAACTCTCCCTGAAAGAACTCCAGTCTCCTAAAGGATAATTAGTCTTTCCCTTACCAGGTAATGGGAACTCCTCAAGGTTGCACTCTATCATTGGATCCTTTTCCCGAAACTCGGCTTGCCGTGTGTTTAATTAGCTAGAGACACTGATTGCACCTTTTTGTGGGCCTTAGTTGGTTGTTTTCATCGAAGGCTTGCGTCCTCCCACAAGCTTTGAGAATGGCTAAACTGTTTTTCTTACCTGTGATAGTTTTTTAGTAAGGCCAACTGTAATGTGATGGTTTGGAATAAAACAGAAACACATGTAAAACTCCTTTCAAGAGAGGCATTTGGGACGGGTCCAGAGGAGGCCACAAAAATGATCAAAGGGCTGGAGCACCTCTCTGACCAAGACAGGCTGAGAGAGTTGGGGGTGTTCAGCCTGGAGAAGAGAAGACTCTGGGGACCTTACAGTGGCCAAACTAGAGAGTGGCAGATTTAGATGGGAAGTTAGGAAGAAGTTCTTTACTCTGAGGGTGGTGGAACACTGTTGACTGCAGGGGGGGGGTGATCTAGATGACCCTTAAAGGTCCCTTCCAACCCAATGCATTCTATGATTCTAAGGTGCAAACAGGTTTGTATTTCAAGCATAATATGAGTAGAAGTGAGATCTGTGTTTCTAATCCTACACCTAATCTTATCTCTTAAGTTTTATGGTCATCTAGGCAAG
This sequence comes from Megaceryle torquata, assembly GCA_024611175.1. Taxonomy (NCBI): domain Eukaryota; kingdom Metazoa; phylum Chordata; class Aves; order Coraciiformes; family Cerylidae; genus Megaceryle; species Megaceryle torquata. The sequence goes on from JANIJG010018853.1 coordinate 63,349, forward strand.
CTGATAAATCTGTGTGCTTACTTTCCTCATAGCTAACTGGGGCAGTGAGAAGCTAGGTTTGAAGTTAATGTTTTTGATTAACCCTGCAGAATCCTCAGGGGAAGGTGCACAGTTTCTATATGAAACTTCCAGTATGAAACTTCTCTAAGAAAATTTCAGTGGAAGGAAGTTTATTGTTGTACTACGATGAAATGCAGTATTTTCCCCCACCTATATTGGTATATATTTATCAGCGTGGCTTGAATTATGTGGGCTTTGCCTTTTTCTTTTATTATTCTCACAGGTAAGGTCCCTTAAGTAATAACTAATTCAGAAGGAATCTACTTAAAATTTCTTGAAGCGCTAAGAAGCAGTCTCTCCTAATCCTGATGGGCTTGTTCTGTATTCTCTAGTCTGCTTTGTGATATTTCTGGGTTGAAATACATATCAATATATATCAATACCAATTCAGAACGTGGACATAAAGTTGAAATGCTTGTACTTTATAGGGTGACTATTGCAGCATAAAGAATACAGTCCCCCTGGACCTTTCCACTAATGTTTGATTATTTCTTGTAGGCTTTATGTAGAGAATTTATTAGGAAAACTCATTAGGAAAACTTTTTTTTTCCTCAGTTACTTCTCAGTTATGGGATTTTTTCCCCCCCTTCCCTTTGGTCTTGCAGTGTGAAAGTAAGTTGAAAGTGGTGGAGCCCATCTTGTGCTGCTGCTGCCCTCTATGACTTTTTGTTCTGAATAAAGAAACTTTTCCCATCAATTACATGTACTGATTGAAGATAGAGTAAGTCCTCTTTATATATCCAACAGTTTTATTCTTTTTAAACTTGGACTGTACAGCCTGCTTTTTAACTGTTCTGAATTGGAAGAAAAAAAAAAAACAACCAAAAAATCAAACCCAGAAATCACACCCCCAGCCCCCCCCCCCCCCCCACCCCCCCCCCCCCAACCCCCACACACCCCCCCCCCCCCACCCACCCCCACGCCTCCGCCCAACTTTATTTTACAAGCTCCAGTGACAGGACAGCTCTCTCTCCTGCACGTGACTACTTGGAAAACTATGTGAAGCAGTCTTCAGATGGAATCATCAGGCATAAACAATACCCCCTCATCTTTTATTCTTTGTTGAACACCGCTTCAGTTGCATCTTGACTGCGTTAAGGCAGATCTCCTGGTACATTGTGGTAACAATAGATCTCCTTATTCATTGCCCACTTCTCAATTGGTGTCGGTGCAGCCATGTGTACGCTGTGCTGTTGGTTCAGTACAGAAAGGCTTGAGGTTCAGTGGTAGTTCCTTTTGTCATAGTTGATTTTGTTCAAAGTGTTGTGGTATTTCTGGTCACTCTTGAAAATGTTGGCAGGTCAGATCAGTCTCTTCCTGTTCTTGGAGAGACAGGCACTCTGTGGCCACTCTTTTTCTTTTCCCAAATAAGCCTTCCACCTCTCTCCCACAAACATTCAGTTTCAGTTCTGCCCAAGGCATTACGACAGATTTCACCCACCCTGAACGTATGAAGTATACTGAAAACCAGCAGACAGTGTTTGTTAAAAACATGGATGTTTCTTCACATTATGGTACAGCTCAGGTTCCTTAGGTGGAATATGGGCTCTTGTGTTTTTACATGGAGATGATTTCCTCTGGTCCAGTTTTATCTTCCTTCCATCTGTTGGTTGTCTTAACCTGCTTTATAACCTGTATCTTACTGTAGCACTCTGATCCCTTGAAGAGCTCTGGTTTTGGCACTGGAAAGCACTCTGGCTTGTATTACGTGGTTTTCAACTGGTGAAAATCTGTAGCATGCAGAATGGTTGCAGATGGTGTCTGCTATGGCCTTCTTGATACGACTGGCTCAAGCTTGGGCTTTTGGAGACTATTTTAGAACAGCATTCTCCACGGGAGGCAAGGCGGCTTGCAGCTTGAATTGTCTCACCTGATTGTCCATGCACATCTACACACTCAGTGTGGCTGAGGGAACAGCTTGTTTTCTCTGCTCATGAAAGGTATATAAAGTAAGAGTTACGCTGTCTGTTCCACTGGTTTTGTGTCCTCGTTTTCTCCCCCTAGGTACATTGCTGATGGGTTGTGCTGCTGCTCTGGGACTTCCTACTGCTCAGTGCTATCTTAACATCATAGGGTGGGAGCCTTGTAGAAAGCATGGAGACTAAAATTTCTGGCATGTTTTGTTTTGAATATATTTTTCTAAAAGCAAAATGTACTAACTGACTAAACTGTAACTAAAAGACCCACTGTTGCATTTAATCATACAAGTCTGTTTGTCTTTCCTTCCTTCCTTTTTTTTTTTCTTCTCCCTTCAACTCTTTTTATGTAGCTGCAGATAGTAAGGATGAAGAAATCAAAGCACCTCCCAAGAGATCCTATCTGGGTATGTACTGCACAAACCCATTCTGCATGAAGTTGTCCTTTCTACTGCATATTCCATGCTTTGCTACTTTTTGTAATGATTTTTTAGAAATGATTGCATGGTCATTTCTATAGAGAAATTTTGTATTACATTTTCTTGTCATACCAAAGCCTGGTGCATGTGTTGTTGTTGGCTTTTTTTTTTTTATTATTTAATTTAATTTTTATTATTTTTTTTTAATTTTATTTTCCCCACTTTTAACTTTCATAAAGGAAAAGATGCTTTCAGCTCTATTTCAGAAACCATTTTTTGAAGGCATTTGAATTCACCTCATTGTGCGTCTCAATGATATCTTCCTTTTCCTTTCACCAAGCTAGACAAGCAAAATATTACCTGATCCAGGGATCCATCTCCTCAGACTCCTCTTCATCCTCTTCTAGCTCTGACTCTGGAGGAAACTATGAAAAGTGCAACAGTAGCTTCATCGTTCAGAATGCTAGATAAGAAATTTCCCACAACGCTTGATGTTCAGGCAGAATGCCTGCATCCTAGTGATGTTCTCTGTCTCCTTCTTTTTCATTAGAGCAACCTCAAAATAGTTTTTTGGGAATTAGTAACAAGATGACAGCCTCCAATCTTCAAGCTGAGTTGCAATCTAGATTCTTTAATTTGCCTAAGGAATAGGAAATATTAGGCAAATATTAGGAAGAGGAAATACACCGTAAATGAGCTTTGCGGTGTTTTCAGCTCTAGTAGTTTGGACAGACAATTGTAGTCAAGTCATGATAATTTTGTTTTAAATTATTTGGGGTGTCACGATAAGGAAGTTACACCAACTGCAGACAGAGAAGTTCCTGAAAGTCAACTTTCAAACTGATTTTAATTCAACTGCTTCAGAGTCTCACACTGATAGTGGTTGCAATTACCAAGTTAGTAAGGGGTCAACTGAAAAAATACACGGTAAAGCAGAATATTTCTGGTGCAAAAGGAGAGCCTTTGCTTCTGTGTTTGTCAACAGACAGTTAATTAAACTGGAGTTAGCTCTGAGAAGCACTGCCAAGGAGTAATATTCACCTGAGTGCTTGCTTGAAGCCCTAAGACCCTTCTGGCTAAGTTTAAATAGGCTCTCTTGTAATGATTCACGTTCTGGATCTCCTCTTCCAGGTTTAGAGGCAAAATGCATGCTTTGGGAAATGTACCCTTCTTTTTCCTTCTTTTCTGTGTCTGATGCCAGTGTTTTGCAAAGCACCTTTTCCTTTTCGTGTTTTCAAAACTTTTTCTGGACTTGGTATCAAACTCTTGTGGTTTTCTGTTTGTCTTTAATTGTAGTTCATAGTCATTCTCGCTGGCTTGCAACACTCACCGATGGAATGTAAACTTTAAGCTTCCTTGTGCCTCTATTCCCATTGTCTTGTGCTCGTATTCAGCTATGCTTTCTTTACAGTGTCAGAGCTAGAAACAGCTCTGTGCTTCTAGTTACACCTGACTGGATTATTTAAAAATGCTTTAAGTGGTTAAAATTAAACAGAAATAAGTAACTTAATGTGACTTTTTACTCACTTCAGATTTTTTTTTCTTCTTGTATCTTTATTTATTTATTTTTCCTTTTTTTTGGTTAAAAAGTCATTTGCTTGGTAGTTTGATAACTTAAGAAGTTGAGGTTTGCAGAAGAAAACACACCACTTAATCCAACTGCTTTAAGTCTGAGATTTGGTTAATAAATGTTACCTGAAGATCATTTTGTAGTTGCTTAGCAAAATGGGATAAATTGGATTATGACTAAAGCACAGGAGAGTCAGAAGTATAAAAACTGGGGTGGGCAAGTCTTGTTGAATGGAATAATTCTTAATGGTGTAAACAAATCAGAAATATTTTGAGGTGTTTGTGTGTAATGTAGATACAGAAATATATCCTGGCAGTTTAAAGAGTGGAGTGGATGGTGCTTTACATCACAGCACAAGTCATACTTCAGTTTACAGAGAGCTTACATGAGCTGTGTCCTGCAGTGCCGTGTCTTGCTGCAGCTCTGGGGAAGCCCGCTTAGAGGTTAGGTCAGGGGAGCACTTTCTGTACTTCCAAGTGGCAGCACCTTCTCGCTATGCCTGTTAATGAGTTTTGATGAAACTTTGAGTCAAGAAGAGCAAATTGGCTTTTGAATTTTTCCCCTCTTTACTTCAGTCGTATAAAACTTGTTCTTCAACACACTTTTAGGTTTAGAAGCCATTATATTACTTTCTTTTTCTGGTTCTACAGTAAGGAGTGTCTGTTATGTTTGTAACTGAAGATGCCTATCCGTGAACATTATTTTGTGATAGACCTGTTGAACCATTAACCTGAAAATGTACTGGTCTGCCAGTGAATTTCAGGTGAACTTGGCAGACAGATACTGAGGCGTTTGGTTGCTGCCTTTGAATAGGAACCGAGCTCCTGCTGTGCTGTGCTGCCTGTGTTTGCTGTTAGGTATGTTTTATTGTCAGTAATCCAACAAACCACTTCATGCTGCTTGTTTTTTACACATTATCTGAAAAAGCCTTTATCTGGCACATGACTGAAAATGGACTTTCTAGCAGTCAGTGCTAGGGGAGTTGAGGGTGTGGGGCAAGATTGCTGCAGGTTCGCTGACCTAAGTAAAATAATCTATAGAATGGTGAGACTCAGACCTGATCTCATACAGAAATAAAAGCATACCCCTCTTTTTTTCTAGGCAAACGAAGTATTAAAAAGGACTTGAGTAGCTCTAGTTCTGAAGGGATGATGCTTTATGCCCTTTGTCCTTTGTTCTGAGATGTTTTACAAAGGTGGATAAATGTCTTCATCTGTTACACTAAAACACGCGTTTCCTACGTGGATATTTTGAGTCCTGTGAATGCTGGAGGTCGCTGGGGCAGAAGTAACAAAACACTAACCAGGCATTGCTCCAAATAGGCTGTGTCTCTTGAAGCGGCCGCATTGGTGGGGTGGGCAAGGGAAGGTGACATGTTTGATGATTATTTTTTTTTAATTTTTTTCCAAGAAGCTGTTTAAACATTTTGAAGGACACGGCTGGTAGATAACAAGGGTGATATTAATAAGAGAAAATAGTAATGTGAATTAGGCAGGTGCAGTATCTGCTACGTGATTTCCACTGGCAGTGTGACAGGCCATAGATAACTCACTTTCACCTCCTCTTTCGTCCTCACTCTTAACTCAGGGCATTGGCTGGCCTGTGATAAATTAAGCATACTCTAGACCAGCACTGATACATTACCTGTGCCATGAAGGCTGTAAACTTGGTTTAATTGTCTCTCTGGCTCCCTCTGTTCAGTGCTTGGTCTGTTTGGGGTCAGCAGGGGTGCCTGGCTTGCAAATGTGCAGGCGTAGGCTGTGATTTTCCATGGATGACCTGTAAATAACAAGCACAATGTGCTGCTGTGTCCAGCTAAAGACAGAGTAGAGACAGTTTTCCTTGGCTGGTTGTGGGCAGCACTCTGGTTTTATTTAAAGTGCATGAAACCCCATGCTCTCTAGTAGCTGAGTTCCCTGTAAAGCTGCTGTGCAGTTAAATACATAACAAAAGCAAAGTAGTTGCTGGGATGCAACTGCCACCACCTCTGTCTGTGCATAACTACACATGGACGTGGAGGGGTTTAGATCCCTCCTCAGGACTGGGTGTATCCTCCTTAGACTAATTGCAAAGTGCTTTTGTTGATCTTTTGGGGAGGGTGTCCAGGAGACAGGGTTAGAACAGTGTTTCTGTGTGAAACGAGGACTCCAAAAGAATGGGTTTTTTTGGGGGTGTCTGTTTATTAATGGAGTTCTAGTTGTTTAGGAATTCAAGTCTACTTTGCCTGAGGAAATAGCACCTGGCTGCATCAGCACTTTGGTGGTAGTTCTGTGTGTGGTAGGAAATTATTTCCCTTCATCTTTATGTGTGTCAATATTTAGACCTTCTCAGGAGACAAAATAAGAAATTGAGATTCTAAAGATGAAGTGGTAATTTCAATTTGGTATAAGTAAATACTTAGGTTGAAAATGACAGAATCTTTGGAGGTGGTTTTTTTTTTTTAATACATAATTTTGGTTTCTTAGTTGATGTTGCAGAGGAGACAAACAAAAGTCTGTGAAATAATTATCTATCAAGGTATGTGTCTGCTGGAGGTCTAAATTAGTATTCAGGAATTTCAGAATAATTCAGTGCACACTGAACACTGATTTATTTTTTTTTAAGGAGCTTATATGCTTGCATACTAAATAGGTAACTTATTTTTTAACTACAGATGCAGTTGGAGGGGGAATAGTTTCATTAAAAAGGTTGCTCTTTCATGAGGAATTTATGTTTTGTTAGTCACTGCAAAACCAATACTAAATTACTTTTTCTTTCAGAAAACTTGAGAAAAATGGATTTAGGTCAGTCTGTTTGCTGAGGCCAGTGTTATTTCTCAGTAGGTACTCTCTTTCAAGATTTGATGTTCCTTTTAGTGTAAATCTTTCTTCAGCTCCTCAGGCTAATGGGCCTTGGATGAAAAGTTGTACTGTGGCCTTTTTTATCCTGTTGGAAAGTGTTGGAAGTTGGAGGTGACACCTTTTTTTCAGGCTTGTTTAGTTATAAAAAGTTTAGAAGTTTATAAAATGTCAAAGGTTAGGGCTGGGCCAGTTTCTAGATGACTGACAGATGCTCTCTATTAACCCCTCTTCCTTGCCTCAAGAGGAGGAGAAAGGAAATAAAAGGGAGAGACTTATGGATTGGAAAAGAAAACTAAAGCAGCTTTAATGAAAATAATAATAAAATGAAATATGTACAAAACCAGTCACCACTGATGCTGTGGAGCAGACACAGGGGACATCTCAGCCTGGACTCAGCAGCAGACAGGAACCTGGTTCAGGAACACGCAGATTGGGATCGAAGGCAGAACATATAGAGTCCTTCTTAGATGATGGCCACTGAAGAGGAGAATTTGACCCTCCTGATCCCACGGCTCTATTTGGAGTATGACGTATATGGGCTAGAATCCCTCACTGGTGAGTTTGAGGTCCACCTGTCCTGGCCGCTCCTCCCCACAGGGTCCACCTCTTTTTCCTTTGACAGGGAAAGCAAGGCTCCCTCATGGGAAACAGTTACTTGGGAACACAAATGCTACAGCTCCCCTTCTTTCTGAGCACGCTGCTTGCACTTCTTGTGATCACTTGATGTGCGTGTGAGCTGGCATGGGAAGGATGCAGGAACAACCACACAACCACGGTTGCAATGCAAAGAGGAAATGTTTTCGTTACCTTGCCAGCCAGGCATCCCAAAGCAGCACCCGAGCAGTGGCACGCCAGCGGGGACGCTCGGCCTGTGCTAGAGAACAACTGAACCTGCTGTTCTCACCTGTTCATTGAGGATTCCCACAGGCAGAGTTTACCACTCTGCTTTGATCTGGGGCAGGAATCTCAAGCATGCTTGACAGGGTGCCTCGAAGTCTGTTTCAGGCCTGTGCTATCCACACACAGATGGATGTTCTACTTGTCAAACACACAAAGACTAAATGACTGTATTCTGTACTCCAGCAGCAAGCCACTTGAGCATGTTTACAGTCCTCCTCACCAATCTTCCATTATTTTCCCACAGTTACAATCCCTGTGAAGGCCATTTGTCTGGAGTGATTAAATACCAATATTTCACTGAGTAGCCAGTCTTCAGACATCCAGGCATTCTTGCCTCAAATGATTTATCTTGAGTTTCCTTTTGCAGAAAGGTAGGGTGATGGAATGGTGGTTTAGATCCCAAAAAAATGCGGTTGGCTCTTTCTAGAGAGCAAGCAATGCAAAGGACTCGTGTTCATTCTGCATTCTGGTTTATTAGGCCATTATCAAGTGTGATCTGTGGAGAGCCTGCCTAGCACAGGGGTCCTTCTCCTCACACTGCAGTCTCATGCTCTTGGCACAGTTCATGCTGAATACTTACCAGGTCTAACTGTCATCTGAAAGTGGAATGACATGTATCTGACAGGTAAACAGCTCTTAGACTGCTGACCTGCTGTTTTCTTTCTGTAGGCAGCATCATTTGTGGAGGAGAGGGATCTTGTTTGGGTGGTAGCACTTAATCCTATTTCCAGAATTTTGGTTAGTACCATGGTGGTTGAACAGGTTCCTGCTGATTTCAGGCTGTGGATTGGAATTGACATATTTTATCTTCTTTTAAAATGGGACTAAGATTGGTAGGCAGAGAGGTGACTTCCCCTAACAGACTACTTGGGGAAAAATTGTTTCCAGCCGTGCAAGCTCGTGTGCAGGCCTGACACAGAAGTAGTGAGCTGCAAGCTCTGTTCAGTTTGGAAGCTGCTTCTTCCCAAGTTTGACTTGTTTATCAATCAGACCAGTTAAGTGAGAAGAATATTTGCCACCTGTCAGGTCCTTGTCCCCTGTGGGATGGAGAATGGGATAAACACTGTGGAATGTGGATGGGTGAGTTGCATTTCAGGAAGTCAGTACATAATGAAGCGAGCACTTCTAGAGTATCTGTATTTTCTGATAACAACTGATGAACTTCAGTTTCTAGGCTTGTAATTTGGCAACTTGACAGAAGAAATGTCTTCCTTGAGGCTTCTGCTCAGAGATGGCATCTTGGACAATGAAAACCTTATCTGGCCAGTAACGTTTCCCTCCTTTGAGGTTTTTATGTGGGACTTGGTATACAGTGGTTGTTTCATATTGGCCACAATTTTTCCACCAGGCCATTTGATACACTGAATGAAATATTTTACATTCAGTAAAAAGTCTCAGTAGCATCCCTAGACTTTGAAGGCTGTACTGGAAGGGTCATTGCAAAAAGTGTTTTTTCAAAAGGCTTGAGAAAATGGAGCTGCCACCTGAAACTTCTTTTGGCTCTTAAACTGAAACTTCCAAAGCTTTAAGGACTGAAGGGATTATTCTTGTCTCATGCATAATGTGAACAATAACATTTTGCTTATATATTACTGCAGTGCACACAGTAACTTGTAGTCAAACTGGTTCATCATCATAGTTCAAAAATCTACTGCGTTTTGGTCTGGAAGGTCCAAAGTACCACCTGGCAAAGGGAAATGTCCTCTGCTTTTAAATTCTAACAGCATAGTTTTGAACAGGAGTCTGGACAAGCTGTCCTACAGAGGGGTCTTGAAACTACTGTAAATAAAATACTCACCTGAGGGTTTACTGTGAGACAACCCCATGAAAAGACAGTCCTTTTGTTCCATTTCAGCACAGGATACAGATGTATTAGCCAACAAAGGATACTTGCACAGTAATCAGCAGTGCACTACGTTCTTAATTTTGCCAGCTATATTACAGCTGTAGTGTTTGGCATCAGACATTAATTCCTTTGTCTCCTGTCATTGCTGGTAATCAAACAATATCCATCTTCTCCATCCCTAAAACTAGGGGCTGGAGAAGAAGGTGTTAAATGTGTTTACTAGTGCTCAGGGCAGGGATAGTGTTATGTTTTTGGGGCTACCCCATTAAAAATTATTACTTAGCTGCTTTTAAGTTTTCTGTCTTACGGGCAACAGGGAAAACAGCCAGCCAGAGACTTGTAAAAAATCTCCTGAGTCAGAATGGTTTCAGCAGGATGTTGTTTGATGGTAGAGCAGCGTGTTCAGACCCCAGTTACGGGCCTTCCGACCCTCCTCGTGTACCAGCCTCGCTGCTGCTTTCCAACGCCTTCAACGGGAACAGGGAAGCAGAGCAGTCTTTATTTACTTGTAATGAAATTTGTAGTGCTTGTGGATTCGGTTTAAAATGATCTGCAGGGTTGAATGTAGCACGTGAAGGACCCTTGCCTGTCCTGCTAGAAGAAGGGAGATGAGCCGGCGGGCACGGCTGCAGGGTAGGTGAGGTGTGCGGCTGGCACCGAGCGGAGGCTGCTCCTTCGCCCACCAGCGCCGGGTTCGCGCTGGAGTAGGTCAGGGAGCCTGGAGCCAGTTGTGCAGCTGATGTACTCTCAGCTTCATTTACCAAGAAAAAAAGTGGGCAGGGAAATAAAATCCTTACCTGTACCTAAGAAGGGATGGTCTTATCTTAGCTGGAGGGAAGAGCTTCCTTTAAACATGGGAGAAAGAGAGGAGGTAGGTGAAGCTCTGCCTGTTGGAGCAGCCCCCGTCACCCGGTGCGGTCTTGTGCCGAAGGTGGCATCTCCACAAGTCCGTTTCTAGTTGGTTGCATGGCTGGGAGATAAAGCTGTGGATGAATTAGGAATTCTGCTTGTGCTGCGTGTGATGGGCCTGGGGGAAGGGGAGCTCATGGCAGCAGCCAGCCGCAGGAGGGTGCTCTTGGGTTTCCAAAGCCTCTGAGCCCCTCAGCTGGAACCTGGCTGAGGAGTCTCCTCCTGCTTATGGGTGGCAGCTTAGAAATAGTGAATACGTAGCCACTTTAAAAAAAAATAAATCTTTTCCTTCGTGGTGGGAGTCAGAATAACTAGGTGCTTTATCAGCATAATCAGGGAAACATCTAAATGTTCAAATACAACTGATTTGTCAGCCCATCCTGCAGATCGGGGAGCGTGTAAGCAGCAAAGGTGCTGCTTGAGTTTGGTAGATAGGAGAAGCTTTTGCAGTTGCCTACTTCTTGGGTGTGTCACATGCTGTTGTGTACTTGGTCATGTATAGATCTGAGATTTCTTCTTTAAACAGGGTCACAGAATAATTTGGCTTGGAAGGGACCTCTGAGGTTATTTGGTCCAGTTCTCTGCTTGAAGCAGTCCAGATAGATGGGATTGCTCAGGGTCTTGTCCAAATGAGTTGTGAATAACTCCAGAGATGCAGATTCTACAACCTTTCCAGCACCTGTGCTGGTGTCTGACCATCTTCATGATAATAAACTTTTTCTTCCATCTGATTGGAATTTCCCTTTTTATAGCTTATGTTTGCTATCTCCTGTCCTGTCACCATGCGACTTCAAGAAGAGCCTGTCTCTATCTTCTCTATGCTCTTAGATAGCTATAGGCAGAAAAAAGCCTTCTCCTGAAGCTGAACAAACTCGGTTCTTCTAGCCTCTTCATGTACACCGTGTACCTCAGGGCTTTAATCACCTTGGTGGCACATCGCTGGGCTCATTCCGGTAGGAAAATGTCACGTACTTGCAGACCCAGACAGAACATAATATTCCAGGTACAGTCTTGCAGGTGTTGAATAGAAAGGCATAACCACGTCCCTCCACCTGCTGCCCACACTTGCCCAACTGTCCAGCCCAGTAAGTTAATTGGCTGCCTTCGCCACAAGGCAAATTTGAGCACCGCTGACTTGTGCTCAAACCGCTGCCAGACTGCCCTCCACTAGTCTCCAGAGCTGCTCTCCAGTGAGTCAGTCCCCTGCTGGCAGACTGTGGTGTGTGGTTACTCCTTCCCCACTGCGCCATAATCCTGAACTTCATTTGTAGAATTCCTGTAACCCAGACTAAGATCCTTTTGAATAGCAGTGCTGTCCCTCGGTTTATCCCACGCTCACCCTGGTTTGGTAGCATTCATGAATTTACCATCATCCAGGGTGTTGTTAAAAGATGCTGAAGAGCGTAGGCGCTGGTGCTGATCACAGTGGGCTGCCTTCTAACTGCTCATAAATTGTACATTTTTCATTTGAGATGAAAAATTCTTTGAACCAATTCTCTACCCTTTCTATTGTCCACTTACCAGTGGGAATTCTGTAAATAAAGGTACTGTAGGACATGGTCAGCAGCCTTGCTAAAGGTACTGGAAACAATGTGTACTGCTCTCTGCTTGTCCCTAAAGCCAGTCACCTCATAAAAGGAGACAGTCAGTTTGGTCAGGTTCAGTTTGCCCTTGGTAAATCCACGCTGGCTGTTCCTCGTCGCCTGCTTGTCCTTCATGTGCTTTGAAATGAGTTCCACAAGGGCTTCTTCCCTGATCATCCCAGGGACAAGGTTAGGCTGACTGGTGGGTAGTTCCCTGGATTGCCCTGATGTTTTTATTTATTTTATTATTTTTTCCTCCTGTCCCCAGTTACAGAAAACCTCTCCCAATCACCATGACCTTTCAGAGGTGATAGAGCAGCCTCTCAAAGACATCAGCCTGCACTGTCAACACCCTCAGTTGCTTCCCATCTGTGTCCTGTGACTTGTGTAAATCCATCAGTTTAGGTGTTCCCAAACTCCTGCCTTCTGGTTCTGTGGGTACTGCTTTAGTCCCTCCACTTTGCTAGCAGGGCTCAGGAGCTGGAGGGGTCAGACCTTGACGTTGAAAGCACATGAGAGAAGCATTAATGCAAGAAGGCAAGACCCAAGTTCAAAGCTGCGGTGAGAGCTGTTGTCCAGCTTTCATTGTGACATACGACTTTGCTGCTTGTCTGATACCTTTCTGTAGGCAAAACAGCAGAGAAGAGAAGCAGTTTTCTAGATGATGGCCACGTTGCCAGTTCCGTGCAAAAGGTGTAAGTAATGAAACATTTAAAGGGTAACTCAACTCCCCACAGACTTCAGAATAAACTTTCAAGCTGAGGTGGTTTTAGTTGTTAGCAGAGATGCAGGGATGGCTCTCCCCTCCCCTGAGTGGTTTGTAACACCAGATGACAGGGTGTATGCTTCAGGAAGCCCCGTTGCCCAGCACTGCCTGCTCAGATGTAATGAGTTGTCTAGACAGCTTGCTAGGGAAAACAATTCTGGCTGCAGCACATTCTTAGGATCTCATTATAGATCCTGGCACATCCACATTTTGTAGGTTTCATGTATTTTTAAAGACTGTTATCTCTGCATTTATCCGAGTGGTGTAGAATCAGCAGTTCAGCGCGTGCCACATCAGCACAGTCAGCGCAGCAAGAGTTGCGTCCTGCACAGGAGACGGGGCCCCAGCTTGCGCTCGCTTTCTGCTGCTGACTCTTGTATGTGGACTCCATATGAAAGACAGACACAGACATGCTGTCACTCTGGAAAGCTGCTTGTTTCATATGTTCAGGCCCTGTGGGCATCATTTGTTCAGGACTTATGCTTCTGTTTACAGTTTGTCTCAGTCTGTTGGAAATGAGCCTACTGAGATAAGCATACCCACTGCAGTATAGGGAGTGGGAGGAATGAACAAAGAGGTGACCTAAAGTCTAATACTTTGAAGTGCTGAGCTGGGTGGCAGCTCTCACTTGGTTCCAATTAAAATGGTGTTCCAAGGGGCTGGTGTGACAGCAGGATGGCTGAGCTGACATCATATGCTCTGTGAATATGTGGCAGTGATGCTCAAGGTACAACCTGATTTATTTTTTCACTACATTTTGTCATAGAATGGAAGGGACCTTTAAAGATCATCCCGTTCCAACCCCCTTCCATGGGCAGGGGCACCTTCCACTAGACCAGGTTGCTCAGAGCCCCATCCAGCCTGGTCTTAAACACTTCCAGGGATGAGGCATCTACAATTTCTTGGGGCAACCCATTCCTGTGTCTCACCACCCTCATGTTTTATTACTCTTCTTTTATTTGAAGTGCCCTGGGAATACAAACTGACTAGTTTTTACTGAGCTAGAAATAGGGAACATATTTAGTAAGTCTACATTTCTAAAGCTCTTATTTATAACAAATGTCATGTTTGCAAGACATTTCCTTATGCTGGATATTGAAAGGCACTTCTCACTGAAGCACCAGTGCTTTGCCATTTTCCTTGCTGTATTAAGAGAAAACAAAAAACCCTTTTTTAATTTAGATGCAGATGTCATGCAATTAACCTGTAATGCACTACACTGACCATCCTTGAGTGAAAACAATTAGGGACAGATTTATTTTACTGAAAGAGACCCACTTTCCCTCCACTCCAACTCCCACTTTGCAAGCACTAATGCACCAAAGATATGTTTATTGGAAAAGGTTTCTCAAGCCCTAGATGGCCATATCCAGTGAGAAAGAAGAAGGAGCTTTGCTGCACTCCAGTTAGCCAGTGTCCCTGGGCTGTTTGCTTTTGGGAGATGACACAGGAGATTCTGGTTTATGCCCCAGCTCTGGAGCAGGAAGACTGAGCAGGGGAACCTGGGTGCTCGTATCTGTGTCCTTCAGGAGTGCTATGCAAGGATGAATCAGGGCAAGGACTTAGGTGCTCCTGCTTTCCTGTATGTTCTTGATACCCTCTGGCCATCACAAAAAGGATGTATGCAATCAGCTCTTCTGCCCTCACCCCCCACTCAGTTTGTGTCTGGCTCCACTCTGGAATGCCTTGAGCCTGAAACAGGTCAGTTACATGGGCTGTAGGTCAGTGTCATAGCTCACGTGGGATAGGAGAGACTGAGGTGGAGGTTCCTGCTGCACAGATGACTCCGTCTGAGCAAAGCAGCTCTGGTGGTCCACGAGGAAGCCAGGCTGCATGCAGGAAAGAGGCGCCCCGTGGGTGCCTGACCAAAGCACACTCGCTCGTAGCCTGTTTAGCTGCTCAGGTTCCCTGTCTTTGAATGTGCATATCTGAAAGAGCGTGCTTTCCTCCTGCCTGGGAAAGGAGAAACATCTGAAATCTCAGTGTTCCCTATCAAATGTATGTGCTGTCCTACTGAGTTCTACCCTTGGCTCCTGCATCATCCTCAGAAGCCAAAGGCAGGCTGGTCTCCCTGGGCTGCAGAGGACCTGAATCCCTAGCTCAGGCTAGTGCGGTGGGCTCAAGGTCTCTCAGGTCTGGTGGGATGAGTGTGGCCCTCTGTGGTTTTGAGATCAGCACTGCCTCATGGAAATCTTCCCTCTGCCGTACTAAGTTTTACTTATTTTCTTTTGCAACAGTAAGTTCACAGTTGCCTTTACGTTTTTTTTTTTTTGAGTTATTCTCTATGAACTTGCAGGCCCAAGGCATGCTGAAGAACAAAAACCAAACCACACCCCCCTCTGGTGTGAATGCCAGGTGGTCGCTTCTGAGGTCTGGCAGTCAACGGGTGCCCAAAGAATGACTTCAAATTCTGAAGAGAATAAATTTGTTTATGCATTATTTGTTGGTTCTGTTCCTGTGTACTGGGGGATGGGCACTGTTGGAAAACAGCAGGGAGCTTGGGGGTTACTGCGGGGGCTGTTCGATGGCAGACTTGGCCTGTATATAGAAGGTAGTAACTAGATGCTCCTGCTCTGTTGTACTTTTGACACTAGAAGAAATTTATTCCTGCTGAACTTTGTGGTTTGAGTTGGTTTTTTTTTTTTTTTTTCTGTGCCCATACTCTTGTCTCACCCTCACTGATCCATGACATGCAGCTTTTGAAGAGAGGCAGTAGTACATCAGCATCTCCCCCGCCTTGCCTTGCTGCTTTCTCCCACCACATGCACCCGAGCAGCCCCTTTGGGAAGGGGTGGCTGCGCTGGCAGCAGGGCAGACCCCGTAGCCGGGCAGCGCTGTGACAGCGCAGCCTGGCCCGCAGCGGGGGCCGGGGGCCACGTGCCAGCCTGCAGCCCACGCTGCTGGAGGCTTGTACCGGGCGTTGTGTCAAGGGAGAGACAGCGTTAAGGTGGAAACATTTTTCTTTTTCCGAGCTGCATCAGTTCCTGAATGCACTTCAGAGTCTTGTTCCACAAGCAGTTGTTCCTTCAAGGCTGAAGTCATCTCCCTTTGGCTTCCAAAGACTAGTTCGTGGAAGCTGCGACGAGGAAGTCTTATATTGTGAAAGATTATTTTTCTCTTTGTGACAGTGGTTGGGTTTGGAACTGCTTAGCAAATCCTCATTTAAATTATTAAGCCAGAGATAAGGGAATAAAATAAATTATTTGGGGTTTTTTTGTTTACTTTACTGAAGAATGCCTGGTTCACACGGAGATGTGTGTAGCAGTACAGCTATTAAGCTGGTGTAGGTTTTGTGCTGATGAAGAAAATGTAATTGCCTATACATCCTAGTAATGATGCAGCATAATATGTGATCCTTTTTTTGGTCACGTTAAAAATACATTAAATAGTCATTTAGTAGATTAGATTACTTTTTCTTGTAACTTAGATCAAGCTGTTTTGGTTGAAAATTTATTTCAACTAGAAATATGGAATAACAAATTTGAAAAATGTAACAAAATTTCAGTGTTTGTACTGAAGCTCCAGTTTGTGGAAACATGATTAAAAAACCCAGGTATTCTCTCTAGATAGATATTTAGTAAAATTAAGTACTCACTTTTGGGAGGGGTCATCTCATCCTTCTACACCCTCAGGCACTATTCAGAGACACAGAACAAAGCAGGTAGTACTTAGCTCCCAATCAGTTTCTTATTGTTTGAATAAATCAGAGACTTTATTAAGCTAAACTGCTGAAGTAAAAAACTGTTCTTGCAGAAGCAGATGAAGCTTTCTGAGCTCTGGTTCCAGTGCATCAGCCAGTAATGCTTTGAATTTAGTATTTGCCTTGTGAAAGCTGCAGGTGGATGCTCAGTGATCTAAATTCTATGAATAGGTTGGCAAACATAGGGCTCAGTAGAAGTGGTGCATAATCACATTTTAAAATGTTAATTTTCTGTATTTCTCAAATGTTTTTAACCTCAGAACTGTATTTTGTGTTGTTACTAAAAGAACTAAATGCAGTTTCTGTCTGCACGAGGAGATGACATAATACTGAGCAAGGCTGGGAGGAAAGGATGTATCTCAGCTATTCGTGAGGAGGTGTTTGCTGTATCCTCTGGACTCAACAGGCAGAAAAGGTGTAATTTTTTGGTGAGTCATGAATTTATGGCGAGGGTCAGGGTGTTTGCAGTCTCTCTCCAGACACCCGGATTGCTACTAATCAGCATGTTTCCCCCCACGAGGAGGGAACTATTACCACCACTATCCCGAAGTTATGGACCTCTCATATGCATTTATTATGTGCCCTGCTTTCTCTTTGCTGTGCTCTGTGATCAGTATGTGTTACATCTACTGCACTGGGGTCCTGTGTTTCCTCCTATGAGTAGGGGGAAAATCCAGACCACAGAGTTCACTTCTGTGAGATTTACTTTTAGTTGTACATCAAAAAAAAAACCAAACCCAAAACAGGTCTAGTTCATCCTGGACGATTCCATAGAGACAGAGAAACTAGAAAAAGGAAGACAGATCCTCAGTATTTCAGGGAAACACTTTTTATTTTTAATAAGCTGCTTAAAGCTGTCTTTCTTTACTATTACTCATTGAAATTCAACAGCCTGATGAGAACTTGGGAGACACAACATTTTGAAAGTTGAGAATATCACTCTGTCTTCACTGGAGGTATAGATGAGATTCAGGAGTTGTTTTCCCCATCAGAATCAGGACCAGTACTGTTGTTTCTAAAATCCATAGACTGCTTTGGGTTTTATACACACCTCCTAAGGCTTTGCAAGCTCGCTGCATTTGTTTGTGCATGCAGAGTTAATCTGCTGAGTGCAAAGTCTTGTATTTGTGAGAATAAACATGTTGTCATCCCCTCCTTCCTTAAAGTGATGTTTTAATAGGTTGCTTTCTAAATGTCACAAACTGTGCAGTGTTGTGTCCCCCCCATCTCCAGTTTCTATATAACCTTTGGACAGAAACAGTTGCTGGTCTTGAAATGCTCTTCTTCCTCTCACCCCTACTGTAATTTGTCCATTTATATAAACCACAAAAACTTGGAGTGACTCTTTGCTTACGTTAAGGTTTTACACCGCTGCCCTTTCTTGTCTTTGCACCCCTTGGCATGGGAAAATCAGGAGCAGTTATTTCAGAAACTGTCTTTTGCCTTAAATTTTTCACTGTGCCTTCAGAGATGCTGTTTACTCCTTTGTGCCTTTCTTCAGCCCCTGCTGCGAGTAGGTTTTAGTAGAAGACCAAGTAACTGTGCACGCTGGGAATGGAGCAGAATTAATATCAAAATAGCTTAAAATAGTCTTATCCACAAGTTCCTCATTAAATTTCTGTGTGCAGTAGATGTCAAAGAACCGTTCAGTCTTTGAAGAAATTGAGTTTTCTGAGGTAACAAGTGATAGGATGAGAAGCAACAGTCTCAAGTTGTATCAGGGGAGGCTTAAATTGGATATTAGGAAAAAATTGTTAACTGAGAGGGTTATTGAGCATTGGAACAGGCTGCCCAGGGAAGTTAAGTCACCAACCCTGAAAGTATTTAAGACATTTAGATGTGGCACCTAGGAGCATGGTTTAATGGTTGACTTGGCAGTGTTTGGTTTACTTTTGGACTTGATGATCTTAAAAGGTTTTTTCCAACCTAAATGATTCTATGATTCTGTTTCGTCACAGAAGAACACAGACGTTCAATGAGGAATTTGTGGATAGAACTATTGTTTGGCAGCTCATTGTTCACCTGTCATCATTCTCCATGTCTCCTGCACTCCTGAGGATGGGATGTGTAACGGACACAGCAATGGAGGGCAAATTCCTGTACCTCTCAGCTAGGAAAGAAAGAACTGTACCCTGTGGTGGTAATTTCACTTGTGAACACTACCACTGCACTGTCTTCTGCCTGTTCCGGTGTGGAGGTTTTTTGTTGTCCTTTTAAAAGCTAATTATATTTATAAATGGGCATAACAGCCAAATTCGTTTGCCTCCAGCAGTGGCTGGGCGCCAGGATGTTTGGCAGTAATGTTAACCTAAGATATTCCCAATCCTCCTTTCCCCCCACTCATTCTTACCCCCTCAGCTGAATTGACAGAACAGTTTGTGGGGTTACCTTTTGAACTAAGCAAGTGAACAGATCTGGCTTTAAATGCAAGCTGCTTCTTTTCTGTGTATAAAATCTTAAGAAAAACAAAAGCCCTCGTTTTGTGGCTTCGATGAGAAAGGGTTCAGGGAGCTAAACAGTCGTCCTGCTACAGCTTGAGAGGAATGAGAAGGGCTTAAACTTCTGCTGGAAGTGTGAACTATCCGTTAATGCATTTTGGTCACCACCAAAGTCTCCAGGGCAGCTCACTGCAATCTCCCATAACCTTTCTTCTAGATCTGGAAGACAGCTTGACTATGGAGTGTTAACCTTCAGGCACAAGGTGTTCAGACTGTGGCATTCAGAAGCACATCTTGCATAACAAGCGCTGCTGGTGTCAAAGCAGGGATTTATCTGCCGGCCAACTAAACAGCTGCGAAGTTGAAAGGGAAATTCTGTTTCAGGGTAGCTCTGTCTTGCTTGGCTCCTCCAGTTACAAGTGCTGTAATCGGTAAGGCAGTCTGCAAGCACTCAAGTGAAACTCTGTACTGGTCTCTCTCCCTCTAAATTCTTCCTGCTAATGCAATGAAGTCATTTGTGTGGAAATTCCTCCTGTTTGGTCACCGTATAGAGACATTTGGCTCTGTGCAGACTTGTTGTAAATAACATGAGGTTTGCTGTAAAGGTTGTGACACTGTAGGCACGTAGGTTTCTGGAAAACCTGCTACCAGAAGTCTTTTTTCCCCCCTTTTCCCTAGAAAGTCATATGGAGATAGAAATTATTCCCAGCTTCGTCTACCTACATTTTTAATTTAAAAAGTGGATAAATTTCCACAGGCCAACTTTACAAATGTCATTATGCGTAAATGATGCTAATGGTAGCAAATGCAAAATAAGTCCAGATTTTTCTGCTGCTACTGGCCAGAAGCTTGTGAATTGATTGTTGGGGATAAGGGTTGTGGTTGGTGAATGGTCACAGCTTCACAAACACACACGTAAGTTATTTTAATTAATTTGTTTGGTCAAAATTGTTTGTCTGGACAGTGCAGAAGTTATGCTGAGAGCAGATGCTTCCTGACCTGACTGGGTGGTAGCCTCCTGATCGAGTGCTCCCTTAGGACGTAGAAGAACCAATGCAGAAGGTCCTTAGATCAGATGTGTTAAAAACTTGAACTTATTTCCCAAATCCCATTCATATGTTTGTCTCTCTTTCATCCTCCCCCAGGTTTTCCAAAGTCTTGCTTTTGTTCTAGCATAGAACAAAGATCCAAAAATACCAAACTTTTTTTTTCAGAAGAGGATTCTTGTTCACCAGCCTACCCTGTTATTCTTAACTACAGCAGATACTGGAAAGGAAGCCCTGTGAAATGGGGTGGATTGTGCAGTCATTCTGAGGTATTAGCATCTTTGTTCAGATAATTAAAGAGAACATGTCTGACACTTTTGTGTCTGTAGCAGAGACTGGGCAGAGGAGAGAGGCAAGTGGAAAAAAGAGCAGAAAGCTGCCTAAGATTCCATAGAATGGTAGGGGTTGGAAGGGACCTCCGGAGATCATCGAGTCCAACCCCAATTTCCTACATTCTCATGATGACTTTTGAAGCGTTTAACTATTGATACTGAAGTGAGTCATTCTGAGGTTAACTGAGGTAATTGCCAAGAGATGTTTAGCAGATCCCTTGATAATATTTTAGCAAAGGAGGCAGCTGCATGAGGCATTATTCTGTTTGGATGCTAAATTAGTGGGTCTAGAATTTGTCTTGGCTGGTGATGGGTTACCTAGGAAACAAGGATTAAACTTCTCCAAAAAAAACCCCAAAACCCTAAATTAGGAGAGGAGTTTATATTTTTAGGAAGTGTTTGGTTTTGTGTTGTATACGTGTTTACACATGCACGTATGCCTGCCTGACTTCAGTATCTGAAATCACACAAATGCTTGCTTTTTGTGGTGTCTTCATAGTAAAGGAGATGAGGTCTTGGATATGCCAAGCTGAGAAAGCTGAAAAAGAGAGATCGTTTATATTTAGACAAGTTACTGGCTGTTCAGCATTTTCCCCAGAGATCTGCTGTTCAAAAGGGGGGTGGAATAGTACCTGACAGTTACTTCCAGAGGTCCTGGGAGTAACTTGCTGTGTTATGCATACAATCTGGCATTGTAATCCCTGGTGTGGTGGTATCTGAGGCAGCCTGCATCTGGGCTAACACACAGCTCTGTTTTGTAATATTTAGAAGAACTTTTATTCATCTCTTTAATTGCACTCTTCGAATGAGGAGGAGTAGAAGTGGTGCATATTGTTTCTAATATTACAATAGTCCCGGTATCTGAGATTCAAAACTTCAAAGAATAAGTTTCAGTACTCTTCAAAATAAATTAAACTGTTTTCATAGAGAGTTTGTAACTCCAACTACAAGGATTTGGAGCCTTGGCAGCTGCTCTCCAGTGTTTAACTTACTCCATTTCAGTCTTCTTCTGGAGGCCTTTGTGTACTGCCTGGTGGGGCTTTGGGTGATAGCTTAGATAAACCATGCTGAGGATAGTGTAAAATATTGTTAAAACAGTTATAAAAATAGTAACTTGGTACTACACATTCTTCTTACTGTGACATTCTCATCATCCCTGCTTAGCTTGCAGTCAGAAAAAGAACTCACTCTATAGTTAGCATGGGGGAGGGAGTATCTAGCCAAGAGAGTGCGCTTGGCTCTCATCTGCCACCTCCATCATTAGCACAGTTGGGAGAAAAGGCATCCAGAGCTGTGCTTGCAGGTGAAGGCTTGGGGCATTGCTTTCTTTAGTTTGACATACTTCAGGACTTTTGATGCCCTTGGCATAGGAGGGGAGCAGAATCAGGAGTGTTTGTAGTGAAAGCATTGGCTGCACAGAGTCATCCAAGCTATGCTTGTGGTGCTCCCAGGGCTTTCCATTTCACTCCTATGCTTCACCTTGAGAGGAAGCCTTCCTTCTGAAATCTCATCTCGCATGGTTTCTAAAGCTGTTGTTTATGCCATTTTCACTCCACCTTCCAAATGCATAGTTTATTTTCCATAGTACTGATTTCTCTGGGCCACAGCCACCTCATTCCAGTGGCTTTCTTTCCTAGCCCCTCGACCCACCGAGTTATTAGGCTGTTCTTCATCAGTCCTCCTGTAAGTCAGCTAATAGCTGCTCTTGACAGCTTGAGACAATCTTGTGGAGGTGGTGACTAAGAAGAATGGTCAACACATTGGAATAGAAAGAGGAGAGACTTCTTCTGTACTGAACAAGCAAAAGTAGTAGTAACAGTAGATAATTTCAGTAGTGATTTACCGAGGGGGCCAATCTTCACAGAGGAAACACAGTCCTGTGACTACATCGATTTAGCTATAGCTGGGCTTAGGTGCCTTGCTGTAGGAGCAATACTGGTAAGTATCTGTGGTGGTCATTTTTCTTCTCCTAATTTACTGGCCTGCTCTAGGACTATAGATCCTGTGTTGTCTCACAGCTGGACTTGGGAAGGAAGCAGTTTCTTCCCAAGAAGATTTGGATGGCGAAGGTAAATTGGTAGCGGGTTGCAAGTGTACACCCTGCAAGGTTGCCTTGAAAGCAACTGCCATCTGAGAACTCCAAGAAATATCCTTGCTTTCTAAGAGACTAGTCCAGAGTACACTTGGCCAGGCTGTATGTGGGGGGGAGGTTGCTTCTGGCTCAAACCAAAACTGGTTCCGCCTGTTCTGCAGGAATGTGCAGAGAAGACTGGGCTGAGCCCTGCTGCTCCGTGTGGCTTTCCCAGCTCAGCTGGCATTCGCCAGCAGTCTCTGAGCCCAACAGTTGGAGCCTCCTTCACAGATGCCATGCTTGCTAAAACTTCCTCTGTATTAGAACAAAAAAACCCTTGTTCTCTCCTGCCTGCTTCTATAACTTTCTTTTTAATGCTTGTGATGTTAGCAGTTGTAGTGTGAGGAAAAGGTGTAGGTGTAAGAGGTGTGCACACAAACGTGCACACAAATCAGGATTTTGAGAGGGCTGGTATTAGTGCAGTGCAAGTGATGGAAACAGTTGTGCATCCTTGTGTAGGATGGTGGGAGATGACAAGGATGAGTTAAAGATCAATCCCATTTTGTGGGTTTGTACAACTGCATTTTTCTCTAAAATTGTATTCATTTATTTGTTACTTTGAGACTCCCATAAACTGAAGCTTTGTAGAAAGCAAATGAGGCTGTGGCTAGCACAGCAAAGGCTGCCAGCTGCCCTGGAGGTGCCCAGGATAGGAATCTTTTGGTTTAAGTTTTCGTTCTTATTTGTCCTGTGTGTTTTTAGCAGCAGGGGTAAAACTTCTGCACGAGTGTAACTTTCCAATCTCTGTTCTTTAAGGTTCACAAGTAGGAGTCAGTAGAGCTGTTAATTGCTAATTATCTCTGGTAAAGACTACTGTGCTAAGTGGTATTCAAAGTTTCCCTTAAACCAAAGACTGTAAAATCAGAAAAGCAGCAAATGAAGGGGAAAGGCGGGGTGCTGCGAGACACTGTGGACTGTTGGGCTTTATAGATCCCCGTGCCTTTCTGGGGGAATTTTTTTAAAGTAGTTGTAACTAACACGTCTCTCAACCTTGCAATGACTAATTCCCTTTGGTGAGGAGCTAGAGTGAACCTCATAGGGTCAGGAGGAGGAGGGCAGAGCAGTTGCTGATGCTTGGAGGTATGTTTTGCTGGGGGACAATATGGAAGATGAGAGAGAAGCCCTGTGGCAGGGACGGTGGTGGAAAAAAATTAGCCCACTTATGTAAACATTTTTTTGAGAAGGAATCATAGAATCATTGTGGTTGGAAAGGACCTCTAGGATCATCAAGTCCAGCCTGCATCCTAACATCTCCCTAACCACCAGACTACAGCCTCAAGTGCTATGTCCATTCATTTTTTAAACCCCTCCAGGGGTGGTGACTCCACCCCCTCCCTGGGCAGCCTGTTCCAGTGCCCAACCACTCTCTCAGTGAAGAATTTCTTCCCAATATCCACACTAAACCTCCCCTGATGCAACTTGAGGCCATTTCCTCTGGTTTTATCATTAGTAATTTGAGGGAAGAGACCAACACCAGCCTCACTACGACCTCCTTTTTTTTTAGGTAGCTGTAGAGAGCAGTAAGGTCTTCTCTCAGTCTCCTCTTCTCTAACCAATCCCAGCTCCCTCAGCCTCTCCTCATCAGGCTGCTTTCCAGACCCCTCACCAGCTTCGTTGCCCTTCTCTGGACCCGCTCCAGCACCTCAATGTCCTTTTTGTGAGGTGGTGCCCAAAACTGGACACTGTACTCGAGGTGTGGTCTCACCAGTAGCACAGGGGCACGGTCCCCTCCCTGCTCCTGCTGGTCACACCGTTTCTGATCCAGGCCAGGATGCCCTTGGCCTTCTTGGCCACCTGGGCACATGCTGGTGCAGAAAAACCATAAACCTAATGCAACAAAAAAGAGACCCGGCATAAGAAATTTTAGAAGCTGGTGACATCACATAAAACGATGCAAAGAAAACCGAGGCAAGTACTTGCCTTCAAGCTAGAGGAGATGGCTGAGGCAGACACGGATAAAGTTGAGGTAGGGGAGGTTTCATTGGACTTCAGCTTCTAATCTCAGATGTTCATCAGTCCTCCACCAAGTACCAAAACCTCCAGTGAGCTTTTAAATGCACAGGTTCTTTATACACATCTTAAAGGTTTATTTGGGTTTATTTTTTTCTCCGCAATTAAAATTTGGCATTTTCCTCCTCTTACATGAAAATCTAATGGTTACTTTTCGTTAACTAAAGGACTTTGTGATGAGGCTTTAAGGAGAGCCAAATACCAAGAGGATTTGCTCGATTGAAACTGCCACCAGTTTAACTGTGCCCAAGGAAAGGGCCAAAGGATGTAAAAAATGGATTTCATGAAATGATGCTAATTTGTTTAGTATAGGCTGGGGTGATATTTTGGAAAGGTTCAAGATCCTGTAGAATATTTTGCTCCCATCTTAGATGTGCTAGAGAGGAAGAGGTGACAGTGTTTGGGTACTACCCAGTGTGAAGGCCAGATGACAACAGCTGTAGATGCTGTAAGATAAAGGCAGAGGGAGAGATGCTCAGCGCTGTGCAGATACTTAAAAGCACACAGAGCTACAGAAATTCCTAGGGCTGGGGGGTGGAGATGGTGATATCAGCATCTTTATAGAGACTGTGCAAGATGGTGCATTCCTTCGGGGTTTTTTCAAAGGGAGAGGCGTTTGCAGCAGAGCTAAGCTATCATTTCCTCTCTTCCCTATCCTGAGTGAAAAATAACAAGTCCCTTTTCAGTCCCAGTGAGTGTAAAAGAAATGCTGGCTTCAGGCAGCCTTTGCAGGTTCCCATCACTTCTTTAAACAGGAAGAAAGAAAATCTAAATGTACCGGTTCTCAGGGTCTGTAGTGTTGTTTCCTTCCTCCTGCTGCTTGCTTCCTTGCTCCTCTTGCTGCTTCCTTCTGCTTCCTTCCTCCTCTTGCTGCTTCCTTCCTCCTCTTGCTGCTTCCTTCCTTCTTCCTGGAAGGAAAGAGGAAAGTTTCTGGCTGGATATGCTGTTGATGAGGATGAGGGAAGCTGGATTGCCTGGTAACAGCGGTGCAGAGCCTTCCTGCTCCTATCACCCCAGTTACTTCCTGGGTGCCCTGGGGAGCGCAGCAGTTTCAGAACAGAGGGGAGCTCCCGGCAGCCTGGGAGCTGCTCGCAGTGAGCAGGGTCGAGTGTGTTAAGCAGCCTGTTTGCCTCTAGTCCTGCTGCTGTTTTGACCTGAGACATCTGCAGTCGGGATTGCCAGGGAGACGAGAATGCCTGAGACAAAGGCCCGAGGATTTGCTGGAGCTGGAGGACTGGGAGTGTGAAAGTCCTCTCTGCAGAATCCACTGCCCGGCCCCCCTCCTGTCGCAGGTGCCTCCCGAGTCCTCCTCAGAGCATGTGGCACAGTCTATTTTAGAACGATGCTGCGGAGTGCAGTGCTGTGTGCCGCTGGGAGCGCGAGAGGTCTGCCCTAATTCCTCTTGCCAGCCGGGGAATACGAGTCTGTATCTTCCGACCCTCCAAAGAGGTGCCCTTGCTGCCAGCCTGGGGCGAGGGGAGGCACCACGTTTGCCTTGTGCTCAGCGGAGACCCTTTTACAGCAGAGACCACAACCAAAAGAGCAAGTGAGGGAGAGCCTGCCACACTGTAGCCTGGTGGCTAAGACAAAGGCAGGGCAGATGGTTGCAGGTTCCAGCTCCTGCATCCCTGAACAGTGTGTACATTTTACAATAAACAGACTCGTGGATAAAAGCCTGAAATAATTCCCAGCCATGACTGCATTTCGCCCCTGTTCCAGGTTGACTGAATTCCCACTATCAGGCTCTTTCATGGCATCTAAGCAGGGGGCCTTTGCATTCCAGTGTTGTTAAGGGAGGCATTGGGCATCTGACTGCTTAGACTGGATTCCTTTGATCCCGGGCAGAAGTAGGCTGTGGGAACAGTCGGGTCAGGTGGGCAGGCACTGTGCCCCAGTTAGGTGATGGAAGTTGGATGTTCTTTGAACAGCACTGCAGTATTCCAAAGCACAAGGCTTGGCTGTAACCTGAGGGAGGAGGATTAAGTACCCAGGCATCTGTTTAGAAGGGTGTTCAGGAGTAGGGACCGCCCAGCGTGCTCTTAGAGTGCAGTACTGAGCAATGCTTTTCAGACAAGGAGGCCAAGGGTTTGGTTATGGAAGGCAGTTTGGGTGAATGGCTGTTAATTGATGGTGTTCATAAAGGGTGGGAGCGAGCACAGTAACCTTCCGAGGAAGGAAAGAGGTAATTTCCTTGGTGAAGCCATACAGAGGGCTCAGATGCAAACTATCCCACCTTGCAAAGACAGGGAATGTAAATGGCAAGCTGAAACGCAAGAAGGAACCAAACAAAAAGTGGGAACTGAGTCAAATTACCAAAGATGAGTATACGTGGATGTAGGGCAAGGATTTAAGTACAGGATTAGAAAGGTCAAGGCACAAAATAAGATGCAACTAGCAAGAGAAATCGAGAGCTTACAGTAAATAATTTTTAGGATGTCAAAGTCTTTGCTTTGCTTTCCCAAAAGGGACTAGCGTGGTAGCTGACTTGGTATAAAATGCTTCTTGACTAAAAATAATGTAACTGTTTGGATCTCTGTGTCATCCTCAAGTGAAAGTTGATCCCGTGGACTCTTTTTTTTTCTTTTTGTGTGTCGCTTGGCATCTATCCCACACCAGAGTCTTGAATTTACTACTTGCATTTTGGCCTGACGAGAGCTAACCCTGGTGATTTGCAATGCTGTCTCTGCCTTACATTTTTCATAGCTGACATGCAATGTGCCTCCCAGAGGAGGTTTTTAATCTCATCTTTCTTCACCCTCAAGCTGTGTAGACTTCTCTCCAGTCAGTGCACAAAGAACCTGCTGAGCGGCTCCTTCTCCCAGCATCAATAGGATTTTCCAACATAAATCTCTCATCTATCAATGGATTAACGTGTTTAAAATGCAAGTGGCTGAGTGGATTAAAGAGCTTGGGCATGGGTAATAAGATACAGCACCTCTCACTGCAGTGATGCCAGTTCAGATCAACCCAGGACGTTAGAGGCTGGGAGTTACCATTTGAACTGATCAGCTGAGTATGGTTACAAACTCGCGTCGGGAATTTCTCTCTGGGCGGGATGGGGAGGTGGTGAATGGAGTGAGTGGTGCAAGCAGTGCCTGCCCATTCCAGGGAACAGAAGGACGTGCATCCAGATTTAACTCGCACAGATTTAAGACGTCTTATAGAAATAAATTGTGGTGCAGTGGCGTTTGTTGGTTTGTCCTTGTAAAGCAAAGGGATGGTATTTGCTTCAGGAGGGGGTGTAAAAATCCCAGTATCATCTTTATGACTAAAAAGTGTTGTCAGATGTGAATATTGTTTGCAGAAATGTTTATAACTTTGTTCAGTTCTGCACCTCAGGTGACATGGCCCAGGGCACTGGTGTCTTCTTGGGCCAGTTGTGCTGACATCTGCTTCTCCCTCCTGCTGCAGGTTGCCTTTGTGGAGTGGGATAGGACTGGTCTGCACACACATGTGGATTTTCTTCTGGTTTTAAAATGCCTTAATTTTCATACAGTTCCCTTTTGTTTTGAAGTCTTTCAAAGCCTTCTTTTCCACACACCTGTCGCAGCACTCGGCACAACCAACATTTTTTTTCTTTGAAAGTATATAGCCCCTCTTACAGAACTAAAGACGCCCTTGGGAAGGGAGCAACTTGGAAAAATGAGTCACAGTTTATTCCCAAACCTTGAAGTCATGGCTGTGTGATTTGTTTTCCCTCTGAATTTCGGGAACAATTTGTCAGAGAAGATAAGCTTGATTAAAAAGAAGCAATCATGTGGCAAAACAGTTTAGCAGTTCAAGTAAGGGCCATATGATCCATGTGAGAAGTCAGGTCTTCTCCTGTCTCTCTCTCTCATCCTCCTCTCTCTCTCTCTCGTCCTCCTCTCTCTCTCTCGTCCTCTCTCTCGTCCTCCTCTCTCTCTCTCGTCCTCCTCCTCCTCTCTCTCTCTCTTCTCCTCCTCTCTTTTTACAGTCATCTTTTACTTCTTCCTCAAAGCAGTTGGTAACGCAGACTTTGGTGATGTGTAGTGTCCTAAAACAGACAGGCTTCATTTCTTGCTTTCGCACTTTTTTTCCCCCCTCTTTCTCTATTTCTTTTCTTTCACAAAATTTAGAGCAGAAGCTAGAACTTACTCATAACCTTGTGTCCTGGGTTTGGCTGGGACAGGGTTAATTTTCACAAGAAGGTGTGAGGAGCTGTAGCCATGTGAGCTGCACCGAACCAGCCAGTGGGTTATTTGCTACCATACTGAACCAGCCAGTGGGTTATTTGCTACCACACTGATGCCATGTGTTCAGGTGCTGAGCAGTTGCATTGTGTATCAGTCGTATGTCAATTCATTAGTTTTACTGTTGTTATTGCCTGTTCTCTCTGTGGTGTTCTGTTAAACTCCCTCAATCCTCCTTCCCATCCCACTGCAGGGGCTGGGCAGGAGGAGGGAGTGAGTGGCTGCGTGGTGTTTGGTTGCTGTCTGGACTTTAACCATGACACCAGTATGGGGAAATGGAGAGTGAGTAGCGTCAGGATAGCTGAGCAAAAGACAGTCTCCATCTCTGTGCTGTGCTGGTCTCCTGCTCCAGCTGGAGTCCTGCTTCACAGGGTAGTTCTCTCATCTATGTATGTTATTATAATAGAAACAGTACTTGAGATGCTCAGACAAAAGATAATTATTTATTATTCTAATTATTAAATTTTCATTATCATATTAATATTATCATATTAAATTATCATCATTACTGGGTTTCCTGGCTGCCCAGTACAAGGATCAGGGAGGTTAGTCGTAGGTAAATGGCAACAGTTGAGTGCAGCAGTGCTGAATACACACGTGAGCAGCTGGTGTGCCAGGGGGTAACCATTTCAGTTCACTGGGGGCTGTGTTTTGGAGCTGGCCTCACAGCAGTGGCTGTGTGAATGTTGGCTTTCTTCTTCCATGAACTTCTGAAACTTCTGCATCTCCGTGTGGGTTTAGTTCTTTCATTTCTATTAGGAAAACTAACTTGGGGAACTAAGGATTTGGTGTCCAGGGACTGGTATTTTAATAGGGGTTGTAGAACACATGGAAAACGCAGGAGGAGAAACACAGGGTGTGCAGGGCAGCTTGACAGCTGGGGGGAGGGTTTAACGAGTGAGGGGCCAGGGGTCTCGCATGCCCAGGGCAGCACAGCAACCAGATCCAACTGAATGCTGTGGCGTCCGGCATTCGGGGGTCCTGACTGTGTAGCTCTCTTGCCAGCCCGTATGGCCTCCTCCAGGGCTGGGACTCTCTGGAAGAGTGTGCTCCACCTGTTCTTGCCTGTGGCTGCCACCAGCAGCTGGTTTTCAGGTACTGATCCGTTGAACAGATACGGGTATCCCGTATCGAGCCTGAGTGACCCTTGCTGGAAAGGAAATTCAGGTTTTCCACTCGGCGCGTTTGAATGCGAGAGCCCTGAATTAAAATGAAACACTTGCTTTTTTGAGGGTTGAAAGCCAATGCTTGGTATTGTTCATGAAGCTAGCAAAATTGCCATGAAGTTACTCTGTTAGGCCTCTTGCCATTTTCTGTTGTGCAGATGTAGGTGAGGCAAAGTGAAAGGGAGTTTTGAGTGTCTCCTATTCCTTCTGCTGTGTCAGAGCTTTTCTTTGACTCTGCTCCCCTCCAGAAATGGAGTAGAGATAAATGAAAATGGATCATGTATTTCCTGCGTTTGCGCTTGTCCTGTACCTTCCTTTTTCTGCCTCGGTCTGTTTTGTTCTTCCTTCATCTCCAAACAGGAAAGCCTGCACAAAGCTCCAGAAATGCACGATGCTCACATGCTGCGTGGGCTGTGTCAGCACTGGGTCTACTTTTTATTTAGTCTTGTGTCCCTGAATTTTGAGGCTGGGTACCCACTGCCATAAAATGCTGAAGGCCAATGCTACATTAACAGTGGCTTTGCTATAGATTATTTAATTCCCCTCTGGGTGATGGTCAGCGATGCTCCAGGTTGGCCATGCCTCCTGGCCAGCTGCGCCTTCCTCTTTATGTGACAAAGCAAAATGGTTCAGCTGGATGCAGTCAGTAGCTCTTGAGGCATGGGTGTGCCAAGTACTAAAAAGGAGAGATCAGTTAATAACAAGTGTCCCAGGGGCAGACTGATAACGATCGGAAAGGGTGAAAGGATGCAGAAAAGGGCATGTCCCTTATTTTTGCCGTTATTTGGCACGTCCATGCAACCGTAGGCAGCTGAAGTGCCTGCCCGTGTTCCCATTCCTTTGAATCTGGGGTTAGTTTTAGTCAGCTGGGGTCAATGTCTGCCTTGCCTCAGTTAACAGTAGGACTTTCTTGTAGCGTTCTGTACTCTGCTGGGGAGGCAGCGACAGAAATCTTCCAGTGATGTGCCAGCGCGGGGCACGTATTCGGTCTGGTTGTAATAACCCTGTTACAACGATGATGGTTCAGTCTCCTGATAATTATCAGAATCCAGTCGGTCTGAGGTTGGTGTTTTTAACTTAAAGTGCTTTTAAAAAAGGGAGACATGAGCAGCACCCACTAATGAATTATTTCAGAGTTCTTATTCCACATTATACTGTTATTTTGCTATACAGTCAACAATAACAGGGTGGTTTATTTTATTTTTGAATTAATAAGATCTACCTTCCAGCATTATGCTGTCAGTGTGACAAGAGTGTGTGTACAACAATGTGTGGTTGTCTTGTCCCTTCTCTCTGTCTCAAGAGAGGGGCTGTCATGCTCTTCTCTGGAGGTGTAGAAATGGCTGTGCCCCCTGCACTCCCTGGCAAAGGCAAGAGTGAAGCGCGTTTTGCCTTTGGAAGGCGGAGTGGTGATGTCTCTGGGTGGCCTGTGCCAGGGGGATTCTTGTCCCACTATGGCACCTCTCTCACTAAAGCTGTACCAGTTGCACGCAGCGGCTCACCCTTCGCTGCAAGAGCTGCACTGCACCAGGGGACAGAGCTGTGGACTTCGGGTGGCCACCTATGGTCAGTTTGAAGGTGGAGATCATGACCTACAGACAGAGCGCTCACTCTGATGTGCTTGGGGCATCTACTTGGTATTGTGAAGGGTTTTTGTGAAACGCTTCCTCTGGTGGCTCTGCTGGAGTCCTGGCCAGAGTTCCTCAGGTTTGACGCCTGAAGGTCAATGCTTTCTCTTTAGAAGTCAGCTTTGTAAATATTTTGGTAGTTTGCAAGTCTTTGTTTTATTGTTTCTTTATTGAACACCCCACCAAATATGTTTTACAAATCAAGACTCCTATTTGTTTAATTATTATTATTTTTCTTGTTGTTTTTGAGTTTGTTGTGGTTTGGGTTTGGTTTTTAATCTTTTAATCCTTTCCCTTTAATCCTTTTCCTTTTAATGTTTTAATCCCTTCTACCTTCCCCTACCTTCAAAGACTGACAGTGGTTCCCTCGTGCTTCCCAGTTCTCAATTCCACCCTGATTGAGTTTGGTTGGGAAAAGATATTTTATTCTTCTTCCATTCCTATTCTGTTGCAGATTTTGACTTGAATTACTTTTGGCATTGGAGCAAGTTTACAGACTACGTCCAGTGTGTCCTGACCTTCACGGGTGTGACGGGTTACATCACTTACCTCTGGCTTGACTCCTCTCTCTTTGTGGAAATGCTGGGCTTCCTTGCGGTGTTCACCGAGGCCATGTTAGGCGTTCCGCAGCTCTACCGTAACTACCACAATAGGTCTACAGAAGGAATGAGGTATGGCCTTTGTCTTACATAAAACAAGTAAGCGTGTGTGTGCGTGTAGACGAGCCCTTGTGTAGTGGGGGAATGCTTTTCTGGGAAGGGCAGTGTCATCTTTCTAAATTTTACTTGAAAATACAGCAGCTGTCAGAGTAGATTCTCTGTCAGCAGGAGCTGGTGCAGCACTGCTGAGGGCTCCGTTACACCTCTGAGGTCCAACGCGTTGTCCAGGTCTGGCTGGACAGTTCCAAGGTGAAACACATTTTAGTGAAACAAGCATGTAAATTACTGCTGTTGCCATCACAGAGTCACAGAATGGCTTTGGTTGGAAGAGACTTTCAGTATCATCCAGTCCAACCTCCAACCCAACACTGCAAGCTCACCACTAAACCATGTCCCTGAGCAGCATTTAAA